>JAMKCH010021505.1:0-38243 GCA_023653785.1 Ophioderma brevispina
TTTATTGCACAAGGACAATTTAATTGAATGAGAATAGCAGCCACATGTATCAGTCATGCCAAAATACCAAAACCACAAACAATTTTCACACATACAATAAGAAAATCGCAAACATTTTATAAAATTAATTAAATGTTAAAAATCACATCACCCAAAGTACTGTACATTTACACATCTATAAAAAAAACCATCATCAACACTGCTGTGAACTGAGTATGCAACAACCTTGAATATTCAGTACATATGTACATACATGTATGCCCCAAATATATAGACACACACACACACCCACACACCCACACCCACGCTTGCAACACACACGCTTGCAACACACACACATCCACACAGAATACATACATAACACCAGAAACTGTCTTTCACACACACCATCAATCACACAACACACACACAATGCTGTGTGCATGTCCCTGGTGCGTGTGTGCGTGCATGAATGTATACATGACACGCACACACCTACACATGAGAACGGTTAAAAAATGCAAATAGACACTGTGCACCATGTGCACATGTCAAAATACGTGTGCACAAACATGCACACGAATAAACCCACACAACCACCATAGAGCAGAATAGAGTTTAAAAACAGTTACTGATTGAAAAGGTTAGGTCTTCAATGAAGACTTAAAATTTTGCAGTGACACTGCACACTTAATTGAAATTGGAAGTTCATTCCACAGTTTAGGTGCGGCTGCTGCAAATGCTCTACTTCCATACGACGTAGACGTTTTCGCTGGTATAAGCAAATGTTTCATACCTGATCTTAAAGTACGCGTCGGAACTTATTCAGTCAAGAGTTCCGAGATGTATTTTGGGGCCAACCCATTAAGTGCCTTGTATGTCAACAGCAAAATCTTATACACAATTCTTTTGCGAACAGGCAGCCAATGGAGTTCGTGTAACACTGGTGTTATATGTTGACACTTCTTCACAAGGGCAACCATCCTCGCCGCAGAATTTTGAACTTGCTGCAGCTTTGCAATCTCACGTTCAGGTAAACTGAATAACAACTGTTACAACAATCTAATCGCGAGCTGACGAAAGCATGGACGAGTTTCTCAGTGGTTTCACGATTAAGATATTTGCGAATTTGCCCAGTTGTGGACTACCCAGACAAATCTATTGCTGCAATATTTCTGTCTCTAATATCTATGCTACATAAACCTTTGAGGGTAGTGACCTTGAAAGGGCAAATGCAAACAAAATGACTTTCATATCTTTTGAACCCAAGAAGCCATTGACTGAATTATATTGGAACACAGCACCAAATTAACCTTATGGGGTCGGGGGGGAAGGGAGTTACCTAGCGATCAAACATTATCAAATGTTTAAAAAAAATCAAGATTTGTGTATATTTCACAAAACCATATTGGTATGAGCAAGATAGTCCATTCAAATGAGTCCAACAAGCTTAATCTTAGGTCAAAGTTGAAGATTGCTTGCCATCATGGCCACCTCTCTGGGGTTGAAAGAGTTAAGATGCAGGGAAAAACCACAGCCAACCAGAAAACAGATTAAGTTAAATATTTCATAGATAGATATTGAATATTTCATGTCTCTGCAAACAGTTAAAATTTGCTATTGAGTAACTTCAGATATGAACTGTACATACAATGTACATTGATTGTTCATTTGAACAATTGTAAATGGTCAAACAATGTTGACATTTTTGATTAATCAAATTGGAGAGTAAAATGGTGGATATTTCAACCATGATGGCAATTTATGGCACGTCCGAAGATGAACCAGGGATATTGTGCATGGGTAGGGCTAAAAATATACCGGAAAGCATTGCAAGCCAAATTTCCCTGTTTTCTCAGGGGAGTAAGTGCTTGCAAATTAAGCGTTGGGTGTGGTTCGTTTAACTTACTTGGCACGAGGAAAAATAGCATTTGCCAGGGAGAAAAAGAAAAAAGCCCGGGAGACAGTCAGCCGGCGATGTACTGCATGGAATGAAGAGCTAGCATAAGGTGTAGCCCAATGCAAAAAACTTAGGACTCTTATAGCCACCGTGTGGCTAAACCCTGGGGTATAAGAGATACTGGAATATTGCGGGGCTTTGATTATTCGCAGTGTGTGGGCCTTTTCACTCTAGGATCCAAAGGCAACAGTATCGAAAAGGAAACTTCACAAGCAGCAATTAATAAGTGAGCGTCCCTTTTCTTTTACGGATAGAATGTAGTGCTATTGAGGTTACTTAAAAATGCCCACCTTGCTGGTATGGAAACATAGTTAATGGCATACAATATGTTTGGTCTTACCTTCTATAACCTTTTAAGTGCTTTTGGGTAACCTGGGACCCAATAAAATCACATTAACCAATTTTAAAGCAATATACTAATACCTGATTCTGAACAAAAATATGTATTGCCCTCACTTGGACATAAAAATTACAGACCAATTCTAAAGTATATAGTAGGGTTAAATGAGAAATCCATCTAAATTTGGTATGAAGAAGGTATGAAATCAAGTTAAACTGGGTTAAATGCACACCAATATATTAGTCTCATTATAAGGACTTAAAAAAAAGGTATAGTTGTCTAGGCTATCCGGTACGTATTTCCAAGTTGTAGTCTGTGTCACAGATGCGAAAGAATATTATCTAAAATGCGTACTGCGACGAGAGATTACCGTTATCCGTCCGTCATAGCGAATGTAGGCAAATGAAACTAAATCTCCAATATCTTCCGTGAAAACGAATGGTGGTTCTATGGAGATTTTGCATCAGAGGGTCTGTTACACTGGTTTTGTTTGATATGTACGTAATTGGGTTGAACCTATAGAAAACCTAGCGAGAAAATTGAAAAATTTTTGTCGGGTACTTCGTGGCGCAGACACGGGAAAAGTGAACACGCAATCGCAACGAACAGCATCCTTTTTTCCCACAATGCCTTTCGGTATTATTGCCAGGCTTGAGAAGTTTCAAACGGCTGGTGCAATTTACGCCAACTTTTTTTCAAGTTTAGAAACAGGAATTACTTTTACTACCAGACAGCTGTATAGTTTGTCAAGGTATGCCCTATAAAAGTAAAAACTTTTCAAGGTGACTTTACCTGGGCATTAGTCCCTGTCAGTAGCACCCCTTGAGGTACACATGCCTGGAGGATTCCCATAATAGATCTGACATATCCAATGTGTACATTTATATCAATTGATTAATTTGACCTTTTTCTGATGGCAGAGTTTCTGAAAGGTGTTAGTATCTGGAGGTGCTGTATTCTCTGCCAGGAAGAGTAGTAATGAACCTATTTTGACAAAACTAAATGTCAACGTAGACCATGATAAGGATAAGTGTCAAGTGCTTTATTTGATTAAGCTTTGTAACCATCTTAGGGTGCAAACAGCAGCCTGTAGTTTACTCAGGGTAGGTAAAGTCTATTTGTAATCTATGACAGGTAGTAATATATACGTCAATATTTTCCCTATTTGATTGTTTTTGGAAAATGTGCAAGAATTAAATTTTATGTTGTCTACATTTATTATAATGCAACTCTATCGCAAAGGCATATTTTCACTGGCATGTTTTATAATTTTAAGTTCACTTGTGAAAAAGCCTCATAAAAATGACCATGTACACCTATACAGTATGTTTTCTCTGGCAAAAGTGCCCTATGTTTCTGTTGAATGGTTTGCATAACAAATAAAAAATTCAGAAAGATGGCATTTGTAATTCTTGTTTATATTTTTCAAGTATTTTCTTTGATCTCCCTTTTAAAAAATGCCACTCTCCCTTGATAGCATTACATAACACAATAAGAGGTGTAAGACATTTTCAACCTTGTAGAATTTGTTCAATCCTTTTGTTTGAAATTCTTAAAAATACCATTCTACATTGACAGCTACTACATAACACAATGGTTACAAGTGCAGGAAAGGACCATGCACAGCTGTCACTGAGTGGTTTTCTACACCTGTTGCCACTCTGTTAGGTAATGTAGCAAAGCACTTAACTGTACAACTGATGGTTTGTTACAAGTGCTGTGTGTATATAGGGCAACTTGGATATCAATAGCACAATGTGAAAAGGGGATTACTTTTCCTTTGATAGGAATTACCAATTGTTTGATATTTTTAAGGGATGGATGGATGGATGCAATGGAAAGTAAATTTGGTGTGTCATTGGTGTAAGATATTCATGAGTTAGACTAGAGTAAAGACTCTTTTAGGGAATAAAGCTGTACAATCCTTGTAATCCTTTGATCCTCTTATAGAAGATTTCATGCTAGGCTAATTTCATGCAGTCTTACATGAAGGATGAACTGTAAATTTTGCAGATCTTGAATCTCAAGTTAGATCTTAACTCATTTGAAGTCCTGTTAACCCTCTGGCACTACCTGCCTATCTATTGACATCTAAGCACTATTATGATTGGTCACTTTAGAGGTAATATCATGTAATGAGCAAATCAAAAATACTATAGGAATGGTGGTATGGTTTACACAAAGATATACATGTAGAAGCATTATTATGATTGGTTACTCAGAGGGCTATCTGATATTGTATCCTGTAATGAGCCGATCAGACAGACTGTATCATAGGTGGTAGTGTCCAGCAGGCCCGTACAAATTCCACAAAAGGCAAAAAAGGTCCACTTTTTTGCTGAATTTTTTGATAAAAAGGTCCAAAATTAAGAGAAGTTTTGACAAGAAAATCCACTTTTGGTGATAAAATGTTCAAAAAGTCCAAAAAAAGACCATTTCAAAGGTGGTTAGGTCATGTAGGCGCACTTTTCCAAAAAGTCCATTTTTTCATTAAATAGGTCTATTTTTTTTCAAGATCTGCACTCCTCAAAATAATCTGCATTACGGCCCCTGGTGCCCAGCGAGTTAAACGACTTATCTGGCAGCAAGAAATGTTCAAGATGAACAAGAACATTGCTCTCACTGCAAGATATTGTTGCAATGAACCAATTTTTAAAATACGTTCAGTCTGCCTTTTCAAGCAACAGTATCAAACAATATTTAACACAAGAATGGAAACGGTTTTCAATTACTTTATAAGGGGTGTCTCAGAAAGACAAAGCAATACACCCTAACGATTGTGACCATAACTTCAAAGTGAGTATACATTTGATAATTTTAAAAGAATCTTAAACCACAATTATTTTCAATCATTTTAATGTAAACAGCACTCGATTCGGTTCAGTAGTTGGTTGAAGAAATAAGCGCTTATGTAACACATGTCAACGGGACACTCCTTCAAGTTTGTAAGAAAGTGATTCAGTCAGAACAGGGGAGAAATCATCCAATACTTCTTTCATGTTCTTTTCATTTTATTTCTTTAAATAAAATTAAGTAAAGCTCAATCCTAAAATTATAAAAAAAGAAAAATTAAAAAAAAAAAAAACAAAGAAATTTACATTTTCATATGTTCACTTAAAAAATTGTAAGAAATTTAAGAAATGTCAGTGATATCTTCAGTATTTTGACAAAATTAATGTTAATACCATGGCTGTCGCCAATCCAAGCGAATTCCTTTTTATTATTTAATTTGATATCATGAGGCAACTTGAGAAAGTTATGCTTTAGAATATAGTGAAACGAAGTAAAATTGATATCAATTAGGTTAGCATAGTAAAAATCTAAGAACGGTTTCAACCCTAAATGTTCACCTTTTTCTGTTTGCTAAGCATTGATTCAGATGTGTAGATCTCGTTTTGATAAAACTGCATGAAGATATGTATCCAGCAATGCAAACAAATGCAAAGTATTGGGCACATTGTTACATCTGACCAACTAGTCTTGGGATTTAGACGAAGATTCGTCTGATGACTGAATGCTAGTGTAAAGTTTGGCCGGTTCTCCGCCTTCCACAGCGACTAATTGTTCAATTTTGCCTGTACCGTTTTCCAGGTACCTTCTTTAACCTTTGTTCAAGATTGCTTTTGCAAGGCAGGATTTCCTATGAATTTACATCAAATTCCTGCGACACCAGAGTGTAATGTTACTAACCGTTTCGGCTATCTGAAAACCACAAACGCCCGTTGGCTGGGCGGACAAATGTTGGAAAACCTTCTTGTCTTTGTGGGGTACTTTCATAACATAGTACTAGATTAAACGTGGGCAATTTTGAAATTTGCCTCAAATCATGGCTTATTATTTTAAATGTGAGAATCCACCATCTTATTGGAATAAGATGTTTTTTTTATTGAGTAAAAATATTGTGACTAATTTATGTTCAGTTTATCCACCTGTTAAAGTATTGATTAAAATTCTCAATTCATTCTATGCAGTGCCACCCCTAGTTCAACTAACATATTTCACATTTTCTACAGATTTTATTGGTGTTGTTTTCTAATAAAGATGATCATTCTTGTTATTTACCATGTTTTGTTTTTCTTGTTGGATTTTTGTTATAATTGTCACGGTAATTGTTTATTACTATAATAAAATGAACAAAATGGCATTGAACTCACAAAATATTAAACGAGGCCGGTTCTTTGGGGAATAAAAAGAAGACAGCTTGAACAGATAACACAAGTAATCAGTGGTAGTTAACATCAAATCTGCATTATTGTGAGCAAACTTGGAAGGAAGTGTCCATTAACATGTGTTACATAATCGCTTATATCTTCAAAACTACTGAACCCAATCGAGTGATGTATACATTAAAATGTTAAAAAGTAATTGTGGTTTACGATTCTTTTTAAATTTCTCAAATGTGATACTTACTTTTGAAGTTATGGTCCCCTATAGTTAGGGTGTAATTCTTTCTGAGACACCCTGTATAAGAAATATTTAACAAGCTTTAGCAAGAGCAAAATCTCAGACAAAAGGTCATTTGTCTAGTCGTATACCTCAGGATAATGTTATAAGTTAATTGATAGATCAAAAATGTACTACCCACATTTTATTTGTTCATAACTAGTCAGTGAGCACGCATCGTATCTTGTTCCAAGTAGAAAGCACGTACATGGTCTTATAATCTACAGTAACTGGAGTAAAAATCTTACTCTGGGAGAAAAGGATAATTTAATAATTAATTTCCTTTTAATTCTGAGGTGTGCATTATTTATTTTATCTAGTCTAATGTTTTCTCATGTGCCACATCATAAGAGTGTTCTAATATTGCGTATAGATTTTATCAGTAATCAGAGTATAAATGTCACCTTGGGAGAAGAAACCAATTTTAATTATTAACTTCATTTTGATTCCAAATTATGCGTAATTCAATTATCTAATAAATGTTTTCTCATCAGCCACAACAAATGTGTTCTAAATTTGCTTACTATGAAAGGTAACCATTTGAACCCATTCAGTAAATTGGATTGAACTGGTTCGATTGGTGGTAATATTAAATTTGAACATAGACTTGAACTGGTTTCACCTGATTTCAACCAGTTTTAATTGATCTAAACCATGTTGAACTTAGCTCAACTGTACTGGGTGTTTAGACAGTTCTACCCAGTTAGGTAGTTTAGGTTATGTAGTACTTTATGCCATGGTTTTTCTTCTAAACTTTGCAAAAGAGTTTCATTGATATGAACAAAAAAATTTAAAGAGCATGAGATTCCCAGAAAGAAGAAAGAAGCGCCCCCAAGTTTTTTGAACTCGGGTTTTTTGCATATTTGGAATGCTTTCCATGTATGTAGTAGATCACACCTGAAGTGAATAAGACGAATACGTCGTCTTTTGTAATAAATCTGATGATTAGTACTTTCTGGCGGGCACGACAGAAAGTCAAGCACGGTGTCTATGGGCGACGGGGGGTGGGGGTTTTTGTTTTTTGGGGACAATTACGTTAGGAAGGTAAGTTCAAAAAAAAAGGTTTGCTGTTTCTTGGGTACTTGTTGTCCAATAAACCTTTATTAAGGAAAATTTCCAGGTATAGCAGACAAGGTCAGACAGCATAACAGCAGGGGCTGTTTGTGTAGCGTGTGTGGGTTCCCCAGGGGTTGTGGTGGGTGTGGGGGGGGGGGGGCATGTTGCCACCCCAAGAGGTTTTTTTCGGAGTTTTGACAAGGAGTAAAGCTTGAAATCATGCAAATCAGTCCTCTTTTGCCTGCTCACCCACAAAATTTTCACCTCACAACTATGAGAATATTGCATCAAAAACCACCTCTCCAGAAAGTCGCTCAAAACCAGGGAAATGCTCCCCCTGACAAGGGACCCCTGTTACCACTCCTGTACAATGGTCACTGAGAATGAATATTTTTTTAGATATAAGCTGCACATTCATATCAGCTTAAAAAAATATGGGGGGGGTTAATGATGGACATTAAAAAAAAAATTATGTAAAATTGTTAAAATTATGAACCATGTGACACGGGACCTGTTTCGTAAAAATGCATCCCTTAAACAGGACCAATTTTCAGTAAAATTATACCCAGTGGGACTGTTTTCAATACAGGAATAAAAAACTAGCACTTGTGGTTCTCAACTTTTGTGCTCGCATATTCAGAGAATATAGCGAGTGGGTTGTTTTTTTCAATCACTACCTATCAGGGTTACCTTTAATATTGACCTTTTTGGTTGACGAGGACATCCACAGCTGTGTGAAAAGTCTCATTTATTATGACAAAACCTGAAGTAAACAAAAAATAGCGATGGTGACACAATTTGACAATGATTTTGATAAATTGTATCATTGAACTTAAGCTCGATGGTAAATTTTACGAAATTTCATTGCGGGGGCCCAAATATTGCTTTTTTCTTTTAAATCTGTTTTAACACGTCTATGCTATGGAGAATGGGCTATAGAGGGCGATATAACATAGAAATCATGACCTTTGTAGCCTATATGGCAAGATTCCGCAATGGGATTTTTCTGATTTTTGCAGCGGAAAATAGCTCTGCATGTCTCTAATTATATCAGTTGTCAAACAGTTGCATGCGCCACTGCACTTTAAAATTGCTTAAAAATAAATAAAAGACGATTTCTGGGGATCAAAACAGCGTGACATGACAAAACATCCATCCATCATCCATCCGTCCGTCCGTACAAACATCCGCATGGTAGCTGAATTCTAAGCCGATGCTAAGTGGTCATTCCAACATAGATGGCAGCCACAAAAATATACCTTTGAAAAATAACTAATATAAAATTACCAAATTATTAATTACAAATAAAACCATCAAGGGTCTTTTGCTAGGAAGTTGGGTTGTACACTTTTCACAATTTGTAACTGCATTTCAGTACCCCTAGTGGCACACGAAAAGATTATTCAAATCTGCTTACCCTCGTAGTCGCACCACTGAGCCAGTCCACTTTTTTAAGACTGACTCAGATAGTAACAAATATAAACTTGTTGGTTAATTAAAAATAGTAAAGTTAAAGCTAGCAACTAAAGCTTAGTAACCTAAAAGCTCAATTTCAAAGTTTGGGATGATCGGATTTTTTTTCGTTTTGATGCAGTAAACATTTATGTGCAGTACAACAGTGCCATAGGATATGTGCATAACAAAATTCCAGATCCGGAAATTATTATAAGAATAGAAGTTGTGATTTTCTATATGATTATGAAGGACTTCGATTTGAGCTTAGCATTTCCCAGTGATTAATATATGGGCAAGAATTACTATACATGCAAGAAAACACGACGCAATGTTTGAAATTGAGGGTGCCCTCCTTGGAAAAAACTCTAGTAAGCCTTTAGGAGCAAGGGTAGCCAACTAAATTCTAACAGTTCTAAAACCTGACTTGAAACTTGCAGCAAAATCTTCATCAGAGGGCGTGTGGCAGCATCTCCGGAACAAAAAACTCTGATGCAAAATGCTGAAATGAAAAGTCCAATATTCAAACAAAATTTCTTATACCAATAACACAGGGATTTGATTGGATGAAAATAATTTAAATCATCTTTTAATCTGAGATTTTACAGCCCTGTTACATTAAATCTCTATTTACAGGCATTTCAATGATAACAATAAATACTGTAAATTGAGTTTGAGCTAGACAAAAAACCGGTCAAACGTGGACACTTTGAAAATTAAATGAAAACCCAAAATGGGGAGACCCCCTGGAGATTAGTCACTATATGATGCAGACCCTATAAAATGTCCATTAGATGTTTCTTTTACTGCTACCTTGCACTATATATAGTAGGCCAATCAATTATTAACCAGGCGTGAGCGATTGGTCTTTTTTGACTGACTTGTGAAGGCAAACAATTATTAAGATTTCAGTGTTGTAAGTGGTAGATTTCATGATATGGCACTCTAAAGGACTTAAAAAGAATCAGATAAAATGAACTACTTGGCAGGGTCAGTTGGGGTCAAGTGAACTTGACATTCACAAATAGTATTCCAACCCACCTACACAAGGCTTGCTACAATTTCTACTTTGGGGGATACAGATTTGTCTAAATTTGCACTTGATCAGTTGTAGAACACCTATCGAGAATGTTTCGAAGGTTTATTGGACAAACAAGTGAAAAATAAAACCAAAAAGGTATGTTTTGAGCTTGCATGCTATATTGTAATCGTCCCAATAGAAAGGCATGCTTTGATTTTTCTGTCGTACATAACAAAAAATATCAAATCATTTTATTACATAAAGACGGAAAGACGTCATATTCGCTTTATTCACTTCAGGTTTGATCTAATACATTGATAAGCATTACAAATATGAAAAACAGGTGCGAAAAAAATGGGAACACTTTGAGCTTGAGACTTAATTGGCCATGGTCCGATCCCTAATAACCCTGTCCCCAGAACCCCAGATTTTACAGGAAGTGGTCAAAATTTTGGTATCTGAAGAAAGCTACTATTTTTTGCATTTACCATGTGAAATTGTGCAGCTAAAGGATAACTGGTTTGGATGCTATAAGCAAAAAATGTGCCCCATTTTGGTCGACCAATATTAATATTACATAGTACTCTATGTGGATTGCAAACTCAAGTTTTTAGCCCTCACAGAGTCTGAGGTAGCTGAAAACAGGCTGGTTACAGTCAGTAGTCTCATATTACGCGCTGATGTTTTAATGATGCCACTGGTGGACGTTATGCTCAATTCCAGTTCGCTCTATCATACGCTCCAAATGCCCTACCCAGATAGCAAGATATGTTGGGCCAAAGTCTGTGATGGTCGTATTGGTCGTGGTCAGCAAGTCACCTTTGGGTAGATGTAGAAATTACATGCAAACTTTGTCAGCAATACAACACTGGCCCAACCTTGGTCTCCCATAATAATGGGAGAGGAAACTCACCAAGTCTGTGTGAAGCTTCGGTCCAGCTATCCCACTATGTTGAGGGCAGTATTCAAATGTTGGTAGACTTGATGAGGGCCTAATAGGAGTGATCCAAATTGTAACATTTATATGTTCAATGACGCTTTTAAAGAAGATAAAATCTAAATTAAAGATAGTAAGCTATGTTTATCTGATAAGTATTGTTTTTTTTTTCTTTTTTCCTGTTTTTAAGATGATGAAATCACAATTTGTTGGATATAACTTCTGTGTTACAATTACGAGCAATCTTGTAGGACTCTTACTAGTCTACTTACATCATTATCATAACCATGCTGTCCCCACATTGCACAGAGGCGCTATAACACAGCATACATTGAGTCTGGTGATAGCATGCATTGAGTTTAGTCTGGTGATAGCATGCATTGAGTTTAGTCTGGTGATGCATGCATTGAGTTTAGTCTGGTGATGGCATGCATTGAGTTTAGTCTGGTGATAGCATGCATTGAGTTTAGTCTGGTGATGCATGCATTGAGTTTAGTCTGGTGATAGCATGCATTGAGTTTAGTCTGGTGATAGCATGCATTGAGTTCATTCTGGTGATAGCATGCATTGAGTTTAGTCTCGTAATAGCATGCATTGGATTTAGCCTGGTGATAGCATGCATTGAGTTTAGTCTGCTGATAGCATGTACGGAGTTTAGTCTGGTGATAATATGCATTGAGTTCAGTCTGGTGATAGCATGCATTGAGTTCAGTCTGGTGATAGCATGCATTGGGTTTAGTCTCGTAATAGCAAGCATTAGGTTTAGTCTGGTGATAGCATGCAATGAGTTTAGTCTAGTGATAGCATGCATTGAGTTTAGTCTCGTAATAGCATGCATTGGATTTAGTCTGTTGATAGCATGCATTGGGTTTAGTCTGCTGATAGCATGCATGGAGTTTAGTCTGCTAATAGCATGCATTGAGTTTAGTCTGGTGATAGCATGCATGGAGTTTAGTCTGCTAATAGCATGCATTGAGTTTAGTCTGGTGATAGCATGCATTGAGTTTAGTCTGGTGCTAGCATGCATCAAGTTCAGTCTGGTGATAGCATGCATTGAGTTTAGTCTGGTGATAGCATGCATTGAGTTTAGTCTGGTGATAGCATGCATTGAGTTTAGTCTGGTGCTAGCATGCATCAAGTTCAGTCTGGTGATAGCATGCATTGAGTTTAGTCTGGTGATAGCATGCATTGAGTTTAGTCACTATAAATGAACCATTTTGCCGACACCGAGTGCATACAAAAGAGATGAGAAAATGTACAACTCTGGATGCTGCTATTTCACTGACACAAGCACTGCACTTAGTTACTATTTTTTATTTTAATCTGATTATTCAGACCATTGTCCTGGATAAATGAACCCTTACCCAAGGGTCATAATGTTCAAGTTTCATCAAAATCTTTCAAACATGTGTGAGAAATGGCAAACTTTTAATGTTTGTGCCCTAAATCAATAATTAGCTCAAATCACCCCGATACATTACCTTTGAACTAAATTTCAAAAATGCCATTAAAAAGTACCATTAACAAACTAGCAATCTATTCAAGGTATATTCAAAATCTATGGAATTTTAATGATGAAATAGGATTTTGAAAATAATGACCTCAAATGACACTTAAGTGACCTTTGACCTTACTTTAGTTAGCAACATAAATGGACCCATAAATGCTTACACAAGTCCATTGACTGCTACCGACTATTAAATACAAATAACCTGGGAGCTAACAGACATTTGTAACACATCTCAAGTACAAAAGGTTTGAGTGATTAAATATGTTGACAGACTGGCAGGAACCCCTGAAATGTGATTCTTAAGTGCAGCAAATGGTGCCTTAAGAAGAGGGGGCCAAGACAAAGTTTGTACAGGGGTCAAATTTTTAAATTGATCCAATCATGTTGAAAAGTATACCATGTTATTTGTCTATCCACAAGGATTCAGGAAAGGTATAGTTTGTACTATCTACAACGTAAAGTTACCGAGTTATAGGCTAAAAACAGCAAAAATCAATAAAAAAGGTCAATTTCAGTTGTACAGGGGTCAAATTTTAAAGTTGCTCCAATTTAGATAAAAAATGGTGCAAATTATTGATGGAGTTCATAGGATTAAAATAAGGAATAGTTTTGACTGTCTAAAATGCTTAGTTACTGATGTAGGGGGCACAGAAGGTCAACGTCCATTGCATTCAATGGGGCTTGACATTGTGTTCCTCCTACTTTAAGCAAGCATTTGACATACTCAAAACTATTCCTTATTTTGATCCTATGAGCTCTACCAATAATTTGCACCATTTTTTATCCAAATCGGAGCAACTTAAAAATTTGACCCCTGTACAACTGAAATTGACCCTTTTTATTGATTTTTGCTGTTTTTAGTCTATAACTCTAAAACCATAATTTGTAGATAGTACAAACTATACCTTTCCTGAATCCTTGTGGCTAGACAAATAACATGGTATACTTTTCAGCACGATTGGATCAATTTAAAAATTTGACCCCTGTACAAACTTGTCTTGACCCCCTCTCCTTAAGGCACCATTCGTGGCACTTAAAAATTATGTTTCAGGGGTCCCTGTCAGTCTGTCTACATATTTAACCACTCAAACCTTTTGTACTTGAGATGTGTTACAAATGTGTGCTAGCTCCGGGGCTAAAAGTCTTTATCCTGTCACTATGAATGAACCATTTTGCCAATCTCCAGTGAACTCAAAGAGAGGCATAAAATACTGAAGTAAAATGAAAAAGCTCTGGTAGATGTTAGATGTTTGAGCTTGTACTACAATAGTTTGAAAGGATTATTTTCTAATCAATTTCTGTTGACTTTACATCATTAAGGTTTGATCTGACCATCATGATGCACTTTTTCCAAGTATTTGATTACAAACATTTAAAAGCTTCCTGTCCATGGCAGCATCTTTCTCATGACAATTCTCTTGCACAATCGGACCACTTTTCATTCCCATGCTATTATCCCCTTGCAAATTCTGTAGAAAATCATGAAATATTTATAGCACTCTTATGTCAATTTGTTCTCCACCAAATTATTATCTAAATGAACTTTCTTGTGATATATAGAGCTTTGTTGGGTTTAATGTTTTACAAAGGAAGAAGATCAACCAGAATACAATGTGCCTGCAGCAATCAGTGGCATACCGAGGCAGTCAATCCAGAGGGGCCAAAATTCCCATGTCGTCCCACCAGAGGGGGCAAAATCTGTAAATCGTCTTGGTGATTTGCTCCAATTAAACTTGAATTTGACTAAATGTGTGCGTAGCAAGCAAAAATTGGTTGAAATTCTCCAAAAAAGGGAAATTGATATTCTGGTCCATATCGTCCCGCTTTTTGAGCCAGAGGGAACAACCCAGTTCCAACTTTTTTTTTGGAAGTTTTCTGAATGTCCTCAGTTCAACAGGAGATTTCACACAACAGGTGCCCCTAAAAATATGAAAATTCGGATCTCTGGACTCATATAAAGCTTTCCATAACAATTGCAGCACCTAGCTTCAGTTCCCAATCTCTAAAGTATGTAGTATATACATTGTCAAGACGCACCCTTACTGGCAAGGTGCCAACTAACAAGCGCATCTTTACTTTGAATGCCAAATCACCAGGTGTTGCCTAGAGTGACTACTGTGACCTAACTTGTGATATTGACATTAGCAAATGGACAAATAGTGGACACATTAACCTTGTTCCCTCAAAGTCACCTAAAGCATTTCTGCAGATGCCTAATAATCTTAAGAAAATATAAACTTATCAAGCTTAATAATTCAAAGCCCATTTCATTATGTGATGATTTTTAACATTATGATTTAGATTTTCAAATCCAAAGTTTCACATTTCCAAATATTTAAAACTTTAGAGGTGAAATTCTGATGGTACCCTATTTGTGGCCTGACTCGAGTAGTCAGAACGTAAGTTTCAAATGGAATCAAATTTGAACGACAGAGCTATGCAAAGTGCAACTGGTCAGATTTCCCGGTTCTTTTTTAAGGATGTATGATAATTGGGCACTATTAGTGAGTTGTTAAATCAGGAAATTGAAATAAAAATCAGATTTGTGCATGTTGCAATAGGTATGGGTCTGTTTCCCCCCCCCCCATCTCAACCGTGCTCACGGATGCCAAATTTGCATCATCAAGATCTGGAATCAGCAGTTCAAACTACTGGACCCCTCTCTCGTGCAAAATGCCATATGCTATTGTAAACCTTTGAGGGTAATGACCTGAAAGGCATATCCGAAATTACTTTCATATCATTTAAAACAAGAAGCTACCATTGTTACACAGCACCAAATTAACCTTATGGGGCCTCTAAGTAATTACGAGTACTTTGATGATCAAAACATTGTCAAATGTTTTCAAACAAATCAAGATTTGTACCTTCCCTTACGCTATTTGCTATCAGCATGAAAAATGCATTCAAATGAGTCCAACAAGCCTAGTCTTAAGCAAAGGTTTTTTAGATGGCTTCCTAATGACCACTGCTCTAGAATCTGGGGTTGAAAGAGTTAAGATGCAGCGGACCCACAGCAACCAGACAAACAGATTAAGTTACTATTTCATAATATATATGAATCTTTCAGTCTCTGCAAACAATTTGCTGTTGAGTAACTTCAGATATGAATTTAAATACCATGAACTTGTTCATTTGAAAATTGTAAATGTTTCAAACAATGTGAATTTGAATAATTAATTGGACAGTAAAAAATTTGGGGATATTTCACCCACGGTAGAATTCTCTGGCACGTCCAAAAATGAACAGGGATATCGTTAACGAGCGTAGGGCTAAAAATATACCGGAAAAGCATTGCTAATGCCCAAATTTCACTGTCTATCATGTATAGTGCTTGCAAATAAGCTGTTTCTTATGGGTTGTGTTCTTTTAAATAACTTGGCACGAGGAAAAATAGCATTGCCAGGGAGAAACGCCCAGGGAGACAGTCAGACGGCGATGTACTGCTTGAGAATGGAGCTAGCATAAAGCGTGTAGCCAATGCAAACACTTGGTGACATCTTATAGCCATAGTGTGGCTAAACCTAGGGTATTAAAGAAAAAGAGATACTGGAATATTGCGGGGCTTTGATTTATTCTTGGTGTGTTGTTGCCTGCTCACTCTAGGATCAAAGGCAACAAGTATCAAAAAGGAAATTTCACAAGCAATTATGTAAGTGGGTTTTCCCTTTTCTTGTACTGATAGAAAGAAGTGCTTAGTGAGGTTACTTAAAATGCCTGCTGGTATGGAAACATATTAGTTAAGTGTACACTTATATAGTTGGTTACCTTGTCTAGTGCTTTTGGGTAACCTAAGGTACCCAATAAAATCATAATTCTAAAGCAAATATAAAGTTATCTTATCTGAACCAAATACGTATTGCCCACTTGATGTATAAATACAGGCCAATTCTAAAGTATATTTAGTAGGGTTATAAATGAGAATCCTGAAGAAAGGTTTGAAAATGTTTTCTTTGTTTTGAAGGGTGCTGAATCAGAATTTTTGGGTCCAACCTCTGGGAAATATGGGGAACATTGTAAAATAAGGGAGTAAAATTAGTACAGAGGTAAATTTGAAATCAAGTCAAATTGTATTTAAATCCACAACAAGATATGAGTCGTTAAAAAAAAAAAAAAAAAAAAAAAATCCGGATTTTAAAATTTATAGTTTGTTCTAGGTTCTTACCTTTATTTAAAAACGATCAGCTAGAAGGTTCAAGGATATCCCAGGGTTAATTTACCAGTTTCTTCAGTTTGTTTGAAATGGTGTCCATTTAAACAATTTGACTTGATTTCAAATTTACCCTTGTACTAATTTTACACCCTTATTTTACAATGTTCCCCACATTTTCCTGTGGTTGATTCAGCACTCTTGAAACTATAGAAAAACATCTTCAAACCTTCTTCACTAAAACTTTAAGAATAGGATTCTCAATTATAACCTTACTATTATATATTTGGTTACCCTAATCTAGGAACTTATTATACTGATATGTCTGGTAACCTTAGCTAAGAATGTGCTATGAGGGTACTTTAAAACACCTACTGGGACAGAAACATACTAAAAAGATATTAAGAAGATACTGAGTTACTTTATCTAAACCAAAACTTGTACTGGGGTCACTTATAAAATACCCACTTGGCACTACTTGGACAAAAAATAGAACAATTCTAAAGTATATTCTGACATGTCTGGTTACCCTAACTAACAAGGTTGTCCGATTATGACCCTAAGTGACCCCTGAATGATGACCTCCTCATGTGTTACCCCACATAAGACCCCTTGTCTCAATGTATGAGCATACCAAGTATGAACTTGATCCATCACTGCACTAAAAGTGACAGTAAGTTGTAAAAGTGTCAACCAAAAGGTGTATACTAAACGTTTGACACACTACACACACACGGACACATGAATCATGCCGACATAAGGTCTTTTTGATTGAATCAGACGACCTTAAAAAAGATAATCACACTAATGGGTATTAACCAGTGGGGTGACAGAGGGGGAATATGCCCCTTGGAAATATGAAAGAAAATCAGGAAGGAAAAGACCAATATTCATGCTAAATCAGCTTTTTTACCCTTTTGTCCATCGACCAGGACATATTTGCTTTGATCTGACTCTTTTTCTTGCAAGTAGTGGAAACTTGCCCTCTTGGGACCACCAAACTGCCAATACACCTGTGCATATTTGTGCGCAAGATTAATCACAAAATAAACCATTGTAAGATGTTCTTCCTGGTGACCTGGGCATTAGTCTCTGTAAGTAGAATCCCTTAAGGTACATATGCCTGGAGGATTCCCATAATAGATCTGACATATCCAATGTGTACATTTATATCAATTGATTAATTTGACCTTTTTCTGATGGCAGAGTTTCTGAAAGGTGTTAGCTTCTGGAGGGGCTGTATTCTCTGCCAGGAAGAGTAGTAATGAACCTATTTTGACAAAACTAAATGTCACCGTAGACCATGATAAGGACAAGTGTCAAATGCTTTATTTGATTAAGCTTTGTAGTCATCTTAAGGTGCAAGCAGCAGCCTGTAGTTTACTCAGGGTAGGCAAAGTCCATTTGAAATCTATGACAGGTAGTAATATATACATCAATATTTTCGCTATTTGATTGTTTTTGGAAAAATGTACATGAAATAAATTTGGTGGGGTCTACATTTATTACATTGCAACTCTATTGCAAAGGCATATTTTCACTGGCACATGTTTATATTTTTATGTCCACCCATGGAAAACCCTCACAAGAATTACCATGTATACAGTGGCGTAGCCAGCTATTTTTCAGGGGGGGGCAAAGGGGGCACATATATTTTCAGGGGGCAGGCATATATTAAAATTTGTTAGTATAGTATATGGCCTATGTAAATCACTAATTTTTCAGGGGGGGGCAAGAGGGGGGAAAGATGCCCCACGGGGGGGGGGGGGCAGCTTCCCCCGCTGCCCCCCTCTGGCTACACCACTGCATGTATACAGTATGTTTTCTCTCACAGGAATACCCACTTTTCTGTGAAATTTTTGCCTAAAAATGTAGACACTTGAGAAAGTATATTACAAATAATGAAGAATTGTTCAATTATTTTATTTGATCTCCCTTTTAAAAAATGCCACTCTCCCTTGATAGCATAACACAATAAGTCATAATGTGTAAGACACTCAAATGGCTGCACATTTTCAATCTTGTAGAATTTGTTGAAGCATTTTATTTGATCCCCTTAAAATGCCACTCCATCTTCACAGCTACATAACAGAATGGTCACAGGTGTAGGAAAGGGTGCAATCATAGCTGTCACTGTGTGCAGGGGCATGCCCAGAATCCATCAACCTCGAGCGGTGGCTGAAATGTGTCCAAAATAGGTTGATTTTTCATGTTTCCCCCCTCAAACCCGGAGTGCTTGAGCACCCAAAGTCCTCCTCCCCCGGGCACGCACCAGGTGTGGTTTTCTACATCTGTGATCACTCACTCTGTTAGGTAATAGTGGTAGCAAACCACAAAGTAACTGTACAATTGTCACAGCATGGACTTTTGACTGACAGTTGGTTGCAAGCACTGTGTATATGGGTGCAACTTGGATATCAATAGAATAATCTGGAAGGTGTTTCCTTTCCTTTAGTAGGAATTAGCAATTGTTTGATATTTTTTAAAAGCTTTTAAAGGAGGGATGGATGCAGTGGAAAGCAAATTTTGCATCAATATACAGTGTCTTGAATCTCAAGTTAGAGCTTAAATTATTGATTAACCCTCTGGCACTACCGCCTAACTATTGACATTTAAAGCACTATTATGATTGGTCACTTTAGAGGTAATATCATGTAATGGGCAAATCAGAGATACTGTAAGAATGGTGGTATGGTTTACACAAAGATATTATGTCCTGTAATAAGCCAATCAGACTGACTGTATCATAGGTGGTAGTGCCCAGCTGGCCTGTACAAATTCCACAAAAGGCAAAAAGGTCCACTTTTTGCTGAATTTTTAGATAAAAAGGTCCCAAATTAAGAGAAATTTTGACAAGAAAGTCCACTTTTCGTTGATTAAATGTTCAAAAAGTCTGAAAAAAGACCATTTCAAAGGGGGTTAGGACATGTAGGTGCACTTTTCCAAAAAAGTCCACTTTTTTGAAAAAAAGGTCCACTTTTTTCAAAGATCCGCATTCGCCCAAAATAAATCCTGCATACGGCCCTGGTGCTCAGGCAGTTAAACAACTTATCTGGCAGCAAGAAATGTTCACATATGAACAAGTTCTCATGCTCTCACTGCAAGAAATTGTTTGCAAATTGAACCAATTTTTAAAACTTATCGTTCACTCTGACTTTTCCAAGGTAACATGTATCTAACATATTTTTACGTAACGAATGCAGCTGTTTTCCAATTACTTTAAAGAGACATGAGGAGATTTCCAGAAAGAAGCGCCACCAATTTTTTTCGAACCCGGGTTTTTTGCATATTTGGAATGCTTTCTAATGTATTAGATCACACCTGAAGTGAATAAGCAGAATACGCTGTCTTTATGTAATAATATGATGATTTAGTACTTTCTGTTGTGCACGACAGAAAGTCAAAGCATGGTGTTCTATGAGGACAATTACGATAGTCAGGCAAGTTCAAAACAAGTTTTGCTGTTTTCTTTTGTACTTGTTTGTCCAATAAACCTTTGGAACGTTCTTGGTAGGTGATCTACTATCGATTCTGTGCAATTAGTGAGAGAAATTTGTATCCTAAAAAAATCTCCTCATGTCACTTTAAATATAGAAGAAATATTTAACAAGCTTTAACAAGTGCAAAATCTCAGACAAAAGGTCATTTGTCTAGTCATATACCTCAGGATAATGTTATAAGTTTATTGTTAGATCAAAAGTGTACTGCCCACGTTTTATTTGTTCATAACTAGTCAGTGAGCACGCATTGTATCTTGTTCCAAGTAGAAAGCACGTACATGGTCTTATAATATAAGTTAATATACAGCAACTGGAGTAATGCATGTTACTCTGGGAGAAAAGGACCATTTAATAATCAATTTCCTCTTAATTCTGATGTACCGTGTTGTTCCTAATAAACGCCCCTGCTCTAATAAACGCCCCCTTGTGATTTTTGGATAAAACAATTCAAGAAAATGAGTTAAGCTTACCTAAATTGCATGGTTTAATGGCCAGGACTGTCGTAATCTGTATCATAATCGCTGTTGTCATCAATACTTTCTACAAAGTACAAAGTGATGTTCGTGGATTTCATGTGTATAACAACATCTGGACCCCCAGTAATCTTTTATAAACTGTGTAAGTTGATTTTTGTAGGGATTTTTGACTTTCCATTTTTTACTGTAATAAACGCCCCCTCTTTTGAAAAATGCACCGCCCCCGGGGCGTTTATTAGGAACAATACGGTATGCATTATTTATTTTATCTAGTATATTATTTTCTGTGCCACATCATAAGAGTGTTCTAATTTTGCGTATAGATTTTATCAGTAATCAGAGTATAAATGTCACCTTGGGAGAAGAAACCAATTTTAATTATTAACTTCATTTTGATTCCAAATTATGCATAATTCATTTTCTAATCAATGTTTTCTCATCAGCCACAACAATTGTGTTCTAAATTACTTTGAAAGGCAACCATTTGAACCCATTCAGTAAATTGCATTGAACTGGTTCAATTGGTTGTAATATTAAATTTGAACACATATACACTTGAACTGGTTTCACCTGATTTCAACCAGTTTTAACTGATCTAAACCATGTTGAACTGAGCTCAACTGTAAGAATGGTGGTTAGGTTTACACAAAGATATTATGTCCTGTAATTAAGCCAATCAGACTGACTGATCCTCGGTAGTAGTGCCCAGCTGGCCTGACAAATCCACAAAAGCAAAAAAGGATCCACTTTTTGCGTGAATTTTTAGATAAAAAGGCCAAAAAGAGAAATTTTGACAAGGAAAGTCTACTTTTCGGTTGATTGAAATGTTCAAAAAGTCTGAAAAAAAACCAGTTCAAGGGGGTTAGGACATGTAGGTGCACTTTTCCAAAAAACCAATTTTTCGAAAGAAAAGGTCCACCTTTTTTCAAAGATCCGCTTCGCCCAAAATAAATCCTGCATACGGCCCTGGTGCTCGCGCTCAGGCAGTTTAAACCACTTATTGGCAGCAAGAAATGTCACATGATGACAAGGTCTTCATGCTCTCACTGCAAGGAAATTTTTGCAAATTGAACCAATTTTTAAAACTTATCGTTCACTCTGACTTTTCAAGGGTAACATGTATCTAACAATTTTACACGTAACGAATGCAGCTGTTTTCCAATTACTTTAAAGAGACATGAGGAGGGATTTCCAGAAAGAGCGCCCCAATTGTTTCGAACCCGGGTTTTTTTTTGCATATTTGGAATGCGTTCCAATGTATTAGATCACCACCTGAAGGAATAAGAGAATACGCCGTCTTTATTTAATAATATGATTGATTAGATACTTCTGTCGTGCCAACGACATAAAGTCAAAGATGGTGTTCTATGAGGACAATTACGATAGTCAGGCAGGCAAGTTCAAAACAAGTTTTGCCGTTTTCTTTTGTACATGTTGTCAAATAAACTTTGGAACGTTTCTTGGTAGGTGATTACTATCGATTCTGGCAATAGTGAGAGAAAAGAATTTTTATCATAAAAAAATCTCCTCATGTCATTTAACTATAGAAGAAATATTTAACAAGCTTTAACAAGCGCAAAATCTCAGACCAAAGGTCATTTGTCTAGTCATATACCTCAGGATAAGTTATAAGTGATTGTTAGTCAACAGTGTACAGCCCACGTTTATTGTTCATAATAGTCAGTGAGCACGAATTGTATCTTGTTCCAAGTAGAAAGCACATACCTGGTCTTTATATATAAGTGAATATACAGCAACCGGGAGTACTACATTTACTGGAGAAAAGGACAATTTAATAATCAATTTTCATCTTAATTCTGATTGTAACGTGTTGTTCCTAATAAACGCGCCTGCTCTAATAAACGCCCCCTATGATTTGGATAAACAATTCAAGAAAATGAGTTAAGTTTACCCAAATCGCATGATTTAATGGCCAGGATGTCGTAATCTGTATCATAATCGTTGTTGTCATAATACTTTCTAAAAGTACCAAGTGATGTTCGTGGATTCCGTGATAACAAACATTGGACCCCAGAGTAATCTTTATAAACTGTGTAAGTTGATTTTGGTAGGGATTTTGACTTTCATTTTTTACTGTAATAAACGCCCCCGCTTTTGAAAATGCACCGCCCCCGGGGGGCGTTATTAGGAACAATACGGTGGCATTATTATTTTTATCTATAGTCTATTATTTTCTGTGCCACATCATAAGAGTGTTTCTAATTTTGCTTATAGATTTTATCAGTAATCAGAGTATAAAATTGTCCCACTTTGGAGAAGAAACCAATTGTATATTATTAACTTTCATTTTGATTCCAAATTATGCATAATTCATTTATAATCAATGTTTTCTCATCAGCACAACAATGTGTTTACATTTGCTTACTATGAAAGGCAACCATTTGAACCCATTCAGTAAATTGCATTAAATGGTTCAATTGGTTTGTTGTAATATTAAATTTAACACAATATACACTTGAACTGTTTCACTGATTTCAACCAGTTTTAACTGAATCTAAACCATTGTTGAACTGAGCTCAACTGTAAATGAGCTGGGTGTTGTTTAACCCAGTAGGTAAGTTTAGGTTGAATGATACCATGATTTGTCAGCCAAGCGGTTCCATATGTAACCCCTTCGAAGTTTTACTGTAACAAATTCTTTTTTATTTTTATCTTAGGGGTTAGGGTATATGTTAGTGTATAGTTACCACTCAATTCTATGAAAAATACTAGAATTTCGCGGTTCTGGCTTTCGCGGTTTTCGGAGCGGAGCGGTACCGAGTGGTTGTTTGGTTCCGTGCGGAACCTGATCAGACGTTTTTTTTTTTTTTTTTTTTTTTTTTTTTTTTTTTTTTTTTTTTTTTTTTTTTTTTTTTTTTTTTTTTTTTTTTTTTTTTTTTTTTTTTTAATTTTTTATCGTTTTTATTTTTTTGTAAACTTTGTAACCACCCTAGGGTCCTGCCTGCTACCGACCACAGGGCCATTTGAAACTATACCAGGGCCCCCTTTACTAGTGCCTAAAGTCCCAAGGTCTTTTCTTCAATTCGAAACACTATCCAAGACCCCTTTCAAAACTGACTGGGAGCCCTTACAGATGTCACTGGGGTCCTTCCCAAACTAACCAGATCACCTTTCATCTACCAAGGTTGGCCCTTACCAAACCCCAGGTTCCTCCTGCAACTACACAAGGCCATTTCTACATTACCTCACCACGTATACCCATCCACCAACTACCAATGTTTTTTTCTTTTATTACAAGTGATTCCGTCATGCGCTATATGATTATTGGGCAGACCCCCGAATCGCTTGATGAGAATATAAATGGCAATACCTCATTGCATACATGAAACCTCTCCCAGGGTTTCCTTCTCAAACCTCCCAGAGTTCCCTTTTCCCAATACCCCCGGGGTTTTCTCTTTCAATTCAACGCAGGGGTTCCACATTATACAACAGTGGTTTGTCAATCACCCCCTTTCCCCCAACACACCCTTCCCCAACAATTCAGGTTATCATTATCCACCAAATTGAAAATGAAAAAAAAAAATGAAAAAAAATATATATTTTGGTAAGTACTTTTAAAAACGGCTTGATATTTGTTTTTAACCATTTTCTCCCCTTTTTTTTTATTTTACTAGAGTGGTTAAACCTTATTTATTTTTGGGTCACTATTTGTCACATTCTATTTTTCATTTTTGTAATTGTTTAAAAAACATTTTTTCTTCTTAAAAAACTTTTTAAAAAAAGAAAAATATTGTTTTAAATGTATTTGTCCTGTGTGTTATATTCAGGGTTTTGTTATTTTTGTCCATTACTTGTATTACTTTTTAGTTTTAGTATTTTGTCATATATTTTGCCCCCATTTTAAATGCTTATTTTAGTGTTTCATTAATTTTGTGTTATTCGATATTTTTATTAATTTCTTAATTGCTTTTTAAATTTTAATTACTTACTAACGTTGGAATATAAGTCATTTCACGCTCATTTCTGGTATTTATTATACCTCTTTTTATTTGATTAGTATATTTTAATCATACCACGCACATCTTCCTCAACAAACCACTTGCTTTTCGTATTTTATCAACGGTATTTTTGGTTATTTTCATATGCTTCCAACAAATTTTATAATGTTTTTTTTCTTTTTTATTTTTGCTTAGGTATTTTATGTTATACAAACTCGCTCTTGGGGTGTGGTGTTGGTAACAATTTTGTTTCACACCAAATTCCAATATTCGTTTTTACTTACTTTAATTATGGAAACCCTCGTAAACATAGATGAGTTTTAGATTAGACATTGAAACCATTGTTTTCATCAGCGAGTGCCAATGGTTTTGGGGTTGTATAATAATTATAAATAGGGTGTTTGATTTAGAGTGTAGCGGTGCGCAGGCTACGAGGCGCATGGACTCTGTAGCCATGGCGCGTATGTTCAAAGGGTATTATGTTTGATAGAGATACTTTTGCAGGGGAAGTTTCTGGAGTTTTGTGTACTTTCAATACAAAACCAAAATAAAGCACAGCTGAATTTCATCACCTGAAATTGGATTAAACCAAGTTGAGGGGTCAAATTCGAAACCCAATGTTATTGCATGCAAAGGTTAAATGTTTAAATTATGCGTGACATGACACTGACTATTACGTTTATTGGCTATCACTAAGGAGCATTATTGTGCATTGTTTGAATTTTGAACATGTTAAAAAACCAATTACGAAATAGTTACCACGATGCTGGGTAAGTAAGTACGTCATGAAAAGTACCACACTATGCCTTGGAACTGTCATTGGAAAATATATAATTTATTAATCTTTCCCTGGAGATGTCCAGCGCCGAAGTGTTGAAAAAAAAAAAAACCCATGGCGTTGGCCGGATTCGAAACGGCGACCCTTCGATTACATGCACGACGCTCAACGACTGAGCTATTCAAGCCAGCTTCGGTGAGAAGAGAGGTAGAAGAAGCGATAGATATCATCTATAGGTGTAGGTTAGAAGTGTCTTACTACGCCTTCAAAATGCATTGAAATAGTCTTTACTACAGTATAGTCTCACATCTGATCGATTACGCTGTGTGGACCACGGAGATACAGAATGCTTGTGCTTTGCCGTATTGTAGTTA
This sequence comes from Ophioderma brevispina, assembly GCA_023653785.1. Taxonomy (NCBI): domain Eukaryota; kingdom Metazoa; phylum Echinodermata; class Ophiuroidea; order Amphilepidida; family Ophiodermatidae; genus Ophioderma; species Ophioderma brevispina. The sequence continues at coordinate 25,936 of JAMKCH010021505.1, forward strand.
TATAAACGGTAAATAACGAGATGAATAGTTGGTTGTCACGTGTCAGGTAACCAGGTCACGTGTAAGGTATCAGGTATCAGTTGGCTCTTCGGGGGCGACCGCTTATCCGATATATATAAAATCCGACTATGTTAAAATCAAGGTCTGTAACATATGGCCCTCTGCCCAGAGTGCTATTATTTTTTCCAAAAGACCACGTTTATTATGTCGAAACAGTTACAAAATTTTACCTTTTCCCTACTGATTCAAAAAACGACGTACGATGACGATAATCCGGTTGTTTTTCCAATGTAGGGATACGTACGTCATTTTTACTGATGGGTCCCCCGAAAGCAAAATAAGAAAAAATCAATGCCGTCACGTTCATCAATCTTTATTGTTTTCAAAAATTGGCTGTTATTCCCATAATAAATTCCTTTTAAGATTCAAATCTGTATATTGTTCTTTAAATAATTAATATTCAAATTGTCCCCGCTATGAATGTGAAAAAGATGCGGTCCATAAGTCTACAAAACTGAAAACAAAGTCAGCCGGCTAAATACCCTTAACGTGGACCTGTAATGAGCAGACGGATCACCGTTTTAGTTAATAGCAGGCTTACAGCCACTTGCGCGCGGGTGCGGGGGTATGGGTGGTTATGAGTCAAGAGGGATAAGACAATGGCCCACAGTACTGGAATAATTTCACCGAATATTAAGGTTCTAAAAACATGGTCTTGGTTAAAAGAGAAAAGCATCATGTGATATCGTTATACCTAGATCTAACTTTAATTTGTTTGCAGTGTGATTTTGATTCATTAACTGGGTCATAATAAGCTACCTAAACTTGGTGTTGCAAACATTTTTGTTAGTTTTTATTTTTGTAATTATTTATATATTATGAACGGAGGTGCCATCGTCTGGGCACCTTTGGCCTTTTGGGTCACCTCCGCTATATATTATATTATTTTTCGAACTGCCTTTGGTATTTACTCATTATAAATGTCGATGATATGGACATAAGAAGAAATTATTTATCATTATCTTTAGTTTTTTTATTTTAAAGTTTATTTTATTAGTTCATTTTCAAGTACATTGCTTATTGACGGTATTTCATTTAGTTGCATTTTGTTCATTTTCTACATATATTTTTGTTTATTAATACTTGTTATTAATTTTTATTTTGAAAAAAATTAAAAATATTAAAAAATTTATGTATTTTTAATTTAATTTTAATTTAATATGTTTTTTATTTTTAAATTCTTATTGTTATTTGTCTTTTCTATTTTGTTTGTCTTTTAGCGTTTGTTTTTTTCAATCATTATTCAATTACTTTTTTGATTTTTTATTTGTATTTTATTTATGTTTAAATTTATTTTCTTTTGTTTCCATTGTATTTGTTTCATTTACTTATTCTCAACTTCGTGATTCACTTTAGCTGTATGTAGGTGTTAAAAAGAAGGAAAAAAGTTCGGGAGTGAAACGAGAAAAAAAAGCCAAAATACGGCCATCTTTCTGGTAAACCACAGCTCAAACAAGAACAAAAACTAAATAACAACAATAAAAAAAAAGCAATACTGCTTTGACCGATTTCGAACCCGGACAACGGGGAACAAATACCAGTGTGAAATAAGAGCCCTTTTAAACGCGCGGCCACTGAGGGATTCTTATCATATAAGAATGTGAATCTGCTCCATGGGTACAAGTTATGGAAGACAGATTGCCACGACCACTAATAGCCAGCGAAGATAAATTTCCCGAGAATAAAAGCTAACCAAAATTACTCAAAAAAAAAATCATGAACTATTTTTTTCCTCATATGCCTAATAAAAGAATAAAACATTACAATCTCTAAGGATTAATTTCACAATCAGTGAAAAATTATACAGGCCCTTTATTCCCACAAATAAGTAAACAAAATCACCACGTTACTAGTGTAACCCCTATTTACGAACATGGACTATTCCACATGGCCAGATCGTTTGAGGACGGAACACAAAACCACAAATTTCTTGAAACCACTTGCCTCACAAAATCGTCCAAAATTCCACCTTTTTCGTTCACAAAAAAACAAAACAAGCCTTTCGGGCCCTGGAGAGACTTCAACACTTAACATATCCAATTTATAGATCTAAACACCACTCCTTCTATCCAAAACGGTTGACAGAAGGTCAAATTTTATCACAATGCAAAGGCAGGACCTACCACACAATCGTCACAGTACTGTCATTCTGACGGCACATTTTTGAATTTAAAAGTAACCATTCCCAATATACAGGACTAAACGTCTGCTAACTAGTACACCTGGACAAAATTGCTACAGAAGGTGTTCTTGCTGTAACTAGCAGGTAGTTAAACGAGCTCCCAAAATAACATTCAAAAAGGTAGAAAAAGGAAGCTGGCAAGACGTGCTAATTTGCATATCTTACGTGGAAGTATAGGCCCATATTTCGACCAAAGGATATAGCTATAAATGCATATCTTAAGGGAGATTTCCTTTTTTGGTCTGTTAGTATTTGAACATGTTTTGCAGGGCTATGCCTGCAAAGTGTGTAGGTAGTACTTGCAATTGATATCTAAAAGTGGAAAGTGATGGTCATTATCAAGAAGGCCGCAATTTTCCCGCCAAAAATTAATTTTGCTTCCAGATGATTTGTCAGACGACAATCGGGATGGGAGATCTTTATTTAGCAAATGCTTATCAGGAGTTTTTATCAACACACTGGGTCAACTTGTGCTGGGGCACTCTCTATGTGAAGTGCTATGGGTATATGTGCCTCGGCAGGTGAAAAAAATAGGGTCCCTTTCCGATAAATGTACCCAAAAAAAAAAGGGGGTTGGTTACTCGTTACACAAGCTGAATAAAAAGGGGGTCATCCAGTATGAAACTTTAGAAGGGGGGGCCAATGATGTTAAAAATAGGAAGTTAAAATAGAAATTGTCTCTTTTCCAGAGTTGAAATTTGCCAAACATTAGAAAATTGTGCGTGTGATGAAATTATAAAATTGTTTAAAAATGGGCACGTAGTTGGGTTGGTGACAAATTTTAATGGGATATTCAAAGCTTTTAAAAAAAGTGGAAAATCTATTGCAAAATTGTGTGATAAAAGTTAATAACAGGAAAGAAGAAAATGGGGGGTTCATGAGTAGTGAACATTTTAAAAAGGGGGTATTTGGTATAGAATGGGGTAATTGGTAGGACAGCAGCATTAAAAAGGCAAGTCAAAGCATTATAGACAGTCACCAAAGTCTCACTCACAACCATGACTAGTGCCAGCTCTAACAGGGGGATGTGATAGGTGCTGCACAGAGTACTACAAAGCATATTTGAGAATGCTGCAGATAAAAGTCAGCCTACATCTAAAATGCCAAAGACGGCATGGAATACAGACCGTCATTGAGGAAGAGAAATCATCAACCTTTTTCCTGCACCGGCACACAGTACCCAACTCAAAAACGTTAGACCTCAAGTACCTCGGGTCCTATGTGGACAAGCAAGAAAGACTCAAGAGTTTTTTATTAAAACAGGGCCGTGGCCTGTTTGCACTAGCTCGTCCCAACTACACCATTTTTTCCGAAGTTGTCAAACATTTTGGTATAAGAAGAAAGCTATTATTTTTCTCATTTACCCGTACCAGAGAAATCTTAGGGCTAAAGCGATATTTGGTTTGGAAGTATGAGCGAAAATGTACCCCATTTTTGGTTCGATGATATCATTTTATACATATAGGGCTAACAAAAAAATCATTGTTTAGCTTCTCACATGAAAACGGGTTGAAATATCAGTGCAAAATTCTATAGATGGTGTCTAGGGGTGAAGACCATTCTATCAAGATGAAAAACTTATTTACTTTAAAGCGGCACTGGCACATTTTCACAAAATATGGAAATTTCTTCCAATTTGCTCTCAAATGATGTCTCGGCCATTGAAGACAGAGATTATTTTACAATAAAATAACATAACCCAAAAACAGATAGGGACATTGACACATGAGGGGATAAAGACATCCAGGTAATTGTAGGCCAACTTTACGTTTACAAACTTTAATCAGCAAAGGTGGATATTACATGAATATTTTGACTCGTACTCACTGATATTAAAACCAGCAAAGGTTATAGACCAATCAACAGGGTGCATAGCGTGGGAAAACATTCATACGGCGTGCGTGGGGTCGTGTTTGTAAACGCCATTTCGTCGTCTGCTGAATGTAGCGTCGCCGGCGACGCGAAAGTATAGAAAATCGTTCTGTTTACCCATAAGGAAGCTGATTTGGTTCTTAATCATTTCGGGTGAGCGCTTTTGTATATAAAGCATTACAACAATGCAAAATGTCGATTTTTGAAAAATCTTGAGGGCGCATATTTTCAAATGTGCCAGTGTACTATGTAAATCGAGGTCGGTCCCCTTTTATATATGTATAATAACAAAAATATAGGCAAAAATGGCATATAGGTTTTTGCAAATTAGCATGTTTGCATGCTTCCTTTTTCTACCTTTTGATATGTGTTCAGGAGGGTTTGTACAAAAAGTCACAGCACGAAAACCCTTTTTCTGTAGCAATTTGGTCCAGGTCATACTGTAGATTGATGGACTATACGGTCATATAGAAATAATTTGTTTCATGTAGATTTTAAGGGGTACATAGGGAATCTTTCAATTTCTCTAACTTTGCTTAGATATTAGTTTCTCAGCATCACAAAACATTTTTTTAAATATTGGTGAGTCATGAGGTCACTTTTGAGATAAACCATACAAAGTACTGGTTTCAGCAAATTGATATATAGTGTAGTATCGAGAGGCCGATGAATTTACACAAAAACACAGGATTTATTTTAGGTTTCATACACCACAATGTTCTATTTATTCAGCATGTTTTCCAACCTATAGGCATCCCAGAGGGCGGCATCAGTTGAAATGTGATCAGGACTCAGACGCGGTTCGGCTATTCTTAAAGATACACTACAGGCTGTCCCAGTTAAAAAAATGTTAACATCGGAAACACAGGAATTTGTAAATAACTTAGTACGCATGGGTCTTGGTTTGGTATCATCTTAAAGCTAACTAAATAAGCGTTTATTTGCTGTTTATTTCATTCAAGCGATGTAGAACAAAGATATTGCTTCGTCAAAAAGAGAGTACAATTCGGTAGTTTGGTCCGATTTGCAGTGGTTACCTTGGTAAGATTGTGTGAAACATGAATTTTGTAACATACTCAATATTGGGTATTGTTGTGTTATGATTGGTAACTGAACAGATTGAAAGATATTGGTAATCCCATTTTGAACTTCATTATTGTCATAAAGTGGATTATTGTCTTTATGATCAGCCACTACTTCGTATTTGTCAAATATTAATCAGTCAGTTCACTTTATTAAGCAGAGTTGGCCTATCAAATCGCTCAAAAATTACCCTATGAATGTAAAACCCAAACCAAATTAAACCATAAACAACCTGACATTTCTTTATTGGATTCCCACGAACATCTATGATTCTATAGGCAGAATAACAAACAAAACAACGAAAGAAAAAAAAAAAGAACAGCTTTTTGTAATAAGCCTACCCTGGACTAATAAAGCAGGCAGAATTGGAAATTAAGACACCAGTGGCAGGCCATACAGATTCACGAACCAGAATAGCAAGAACTCAAGCCAACATTTCTCATTTTAGAAGAGCAGTTGTGGTAGATCCAACGATGGACGTTTGGTAAAACACGGTGGCAGGAATCTCGAGGTCTTTCTTAAATAGAAAAACACTGCAAAATCTATTTGTTTCTTTTTAAGATGGAAAGAAGATGCGCTATGAAGCCAAGTGTATTCATGTTGCATCATGCATTTCAGTGTTCTAAGGCAGAAATCGGACCAAGTTGATTTTGCCCTCTCATAATTGATGAAGCATATCTTTTGTTTTATGTATCGGATTGGAATGAAATCAATGGCATATTAAAGCTTATTTTATTGGCTTTAAAGGGATACCAAACAAAGACCCGTGCGTACTTTTCTTTTTATCAAAATGTCGTCGTTTCGAGTGTTAACATTTTTTTGGGACAGCCTGTACATATAGGTCTTTTGAAAAATCTTTTTAAAGACAATTTTCCAGGCAGAGCTAAAAGGTCAGCTCAAAATGATATATTTTTTAGATATAAGTTACACATTCATATAAGCTTTCTAAATAAAATATGGGGTACTGATGGCATTTGTTAAAAAAAAATGTAAAAATGGTTAAAATGATGAACCCATGTGACATGGGACCTGTTTTCAGTACAAATGCATCCCTTAACAGGACCAATTTTCAGTAAAATTATACCCTAGAGGGGCCTTTTTCAGTACAGGAATAAAACTAGCATTTTGTGGTTCTCAACTTTTGTGGTCACTCCAGCATAGATGGCAGTCCACAAAAATATACCTTTTAAAATAACCAATATAAAATTACCAATTATATTTTAAAAATAAAACCATCAGGGTCATTTCACTAGGAAGTTTGGGTTCACTTTTCACAATTTATAACTGAATTCAATACCCCTAAAGATAGTCACCCAAAATGCTCAATTCCAAAGGATGAATTGGATTTTTCGTTTTGATGCAGTAAACATTATGTGCAGTATAACAGTGCCATAGGATACTATGTATAACAAAAAATTCCGGATCTGGAATTTCATAACAAAGTTGTCATTTTCTATATTTCCGTTTGAAAATTGAGGGCGCCCTCCTCTGAAAAACTCTGAGTCAACCTTTAATGAGCAAGGGTACCCAACTAAATTCTAACAGCTTCTAACCCCTGACTTTGAACTTGCAGCAGAATCTTTATCAGGTGTGTGAGCAGCCACTGATCAAAAACTCTGAAAATGCTGAAAAAGTCCAATATTCAAACAAAAGTTCTATACCATAACACAGGGATGATTTGGATGAAAATAAATTTAAATCATATTTTAATCTGAGATTTTACAGCCCTGGTTCATTAAATCTCTATTTACAGGCATTTCAATGATAACAATATTGTAACTGTGAAATTTGAGTAATGTGTAGAAAAAAAAAACCTGTTCAAACTTGGGACACTTTTTAAAATTAAAATGAAACAAATGAAAACAAAATGGGGAAACCCCTTGGGTTAGTCACTAGATGATACAGCACCCTATAAAATGTCCATTAGATGTTGTTTTACTGCAAACCTGCACTATATATAGTAGTCCAAATCAATTATTAACCATGCTTGATTGTGGGGTTCTTTTCTTCACTTGGGGGGGGGGGGGGGGGGGGGCTCTTGCTTAAGGCAAACTAAATATTTCAGTGTAATTTGGAGATTTAAATGAATATGACACTCTACCGAGGTTACTTACAGAGAATCAGATAAAATGAAATACGTTGCAGGGTCGTTGGGGTCCAGTGGAACGTGACATTCACAAATAGTACTCCAACCCACCTCCACAGGGCTTGACTCCAATGGATCAAATTTTGCAGTGTGCACTTGAAGTTATAGAACAACTATCGAGAATGTTTTGAAGGTTTATGGACCCCCAACAAAGTATAAATAAAACCAAAAACTGCTTGATTGCAGCTTCGATTTTTCTGTCGTGCATGCCAGAAAAATACTATATATATCGACCATATTACATAAAGACGGAAAATACGGCACATTTTTCAGCTTATTCACTTCAGGTGTGATCGATACATTGATAAGCATTACAAATATAAAACAAGACTAGATGTAGCTAGTATAGCTGGTCGGTTTATGAAAAAGGTATATGTGATGGGTACATCAAAGGGGGCACTTTGCATGTGACTGATTTTTTGTCAATTTGTTGCTACTTTATGTAGATAATTTTTAAGGTTAAAATGACACGTTAACTATTCTCCTGTTTTTGGTGTCTTAAGAAACTAACGTGACACTTTGCACTCTCTGACGACACGTAATTTTCAATGGTAATAAAGTGTCACTAGTTGCCCAACAGAACTCAAAACGTAACAATTGACAGGCTCTAATAGTGATGAGGTGGCAGCTACTCATGAGTCACGTACTTCCAGTTTACATGCGGTTTATTCCGTTAACGTTGCCGAATTCGGAGCCTGTGGCAGAATACTAAATTCGTTCCATAAAAGCAATTTTGAGGTATCGATAACGGGGAAAAGATTGAAATTACACTCTTCATCTCCATAATAGTCAAATGAAATTACCTTTCTTTCATCTCACATGATAGTCAAGAATATTGTTTAAACACTTTACAAATACGGTAAATATTGCATTTACGTTATTTGGTACCAGTACGTTCGGTCGTTGCCAATGCGGCTCAGTCAAGTCGGTCTTCTCAGTCAATTCGGGCTCTCGATGGTCAATTCGGTCCCACGTCACTTCGGTCCCCATGCCAATTCGATCCCAATGAAAAAACCCGTACATTTCGGTCTCAGTTAAAGATTCACCAATTCGGCCTCATTTCCGTCAATTCGGTCACCATGCCAATTCGGAGCCCACATGAAAACACGTGCAATCTGATTTTTGTCATTTTGTGATATCGGTTGCCTTTCTACTTTCTTTCTGCTACTTCTGTGCTACAATGAATATCGTAGTCGTTTTTTCCCTTGTTTTTGTTTATCACACAAACGTATAATAGGCCCCCTATTCGAGTCTCTCACAATCGAGGAAAAATTTTGCGTGAGAGGGGCTAGTGGGTCAAAGAAATGGCTGAATAAGTTCCTGGGCTTTTCATCGTTTATATCAGCATCCGTGATGTTTCATCGTATTACAATAAGGGTTCAATACCAATTTGCAGCTTATGCGAGCTCGTTGAATCCCAGGGCCGTTCACAGTGACTTGAGTAAGCACTATAGGGAACTAAGCTACCGTGAAAGTCACAGTTACTAATTTTGGGGATCCATGTAAAGTATCCTCATACATGTAGTATGTAGTCAACAATTAAATCGAGACATCATTTACAACCCAAAGATGTTACAGTTATTTGTTCAATATCAAATTATTTTGTGGTACTGTCCCCTATTGTTGGATAAACCGCTTCCGCGTATGCAAACTGCTGTTAAAGTGAAAACAAACGACCAATACAAATACTATTCTAAATTGTATATGTTACATTATTGTTCACAAAAATGCATGACAAATTATTCTGTTTTGCAATCGACACGAAATTCATACTGTATTACTGTCTAGTTCCTTCCAATAAGGCACAGTGCCAATAAGTAAGATGAATTAAGGCTAAATTGATTATCAAAATGACAAATGGTTTGCTTTATTTATAGATTTAAATGGTAAAATATTTAATTTAGCATAATAGTAATTATAATTTTGCAAAACACTGGTAAAATAGACTAAAACACGCCTAAAATTATCCAAATGACGGAGCTAAGTTTTTTCCATGAGTGGGTTTACTATAATGATACTCAATGATTGTTTTACATTATATCACAATTAAAAATATTAAGTATGATCATGATGCGTAATAAATGTTAGGCCAAAGGTTTTAAGTGGGAGTTACACGGAACGTTATTGTTTAACACGCGTTTTCCTAATGGGACCGAATTACAGTGGACCGAATTGTGTGAGGACGAACTGAATGGGACCGAATTGATATTCGTCCGAATTCGAGGGGCCGAACTGGTTTGGACCGAAGCGACCAGCTTTGGACAGTGTTTGCAAAATAATGCCACCCATATAACGACCAAATGACACAAGTTATTGATGCAGATGACTAAAATTCAAAGTGGGTGCTTGGGACTTGACGGTTTGTAATTGTAATTGAAGTAGCTTATCTTGGATTGTTTATAATAGTAAAACGATTATAGTACCCGTAAAAATCCTTCTTCATGCGCGATCACGCACGGCACGACCAGCTGTAAGCTTTTTCAAGAGGTAGGCTAATAAGGTGTTTCTTTGAAAATGGTCAAGACGTTAAATGATCGGGGTAGGCCAACAAAACTTCATAACGGGAACGGAATCAGTTAAGTCAGTCAGCCAGTCCAGTTACGGATTTGCTCATACTGGCTGGTCTCCCGACCAGCAAAAAAAATTTTGCGAGCATTTCTTTTCTGAAAAATGTACAATCAAACCAATAAATAAAGACTCGGAACCTTAAAGGGCCATGGCCTCATCCCAGACCCCAGGAAGTGGTCAAAAATGGTATTGAAGAACAAGCTCTAATCCCAAGCTGACCTCTAATATTGACAAAGGAACGGTTCATGAGTTCCTGATACATTTACAGCACAAAACGCACCTTCAGAATCAACTCAAATTTCGGACTAAACCCTTTCTTGAAGCTATCTAGGGAACCATAAACAAAACTAAAAAAGTGCTAGTAATCCACAGGTTTTTCTACATGAACTCCAATCACAATACTTTATTATGCTTATTTAGTAAGTGCTCAAGAAATTATGCACGTTTGACCAATTAGTATTGAAAGGTGATGAACTTAAATTAATGTTGTAGTTATGTGGGGAAATAGGGACAAGAAAGAGGGAAACAAAAAAGACGGGTTTGGAGGTACTATGTGCTTTGTTTGGTATCGCATTATTCATCTTAATACATAAGCTGTTAGGCCCGGTTTAAGTATACACGAATCCCGACGGGGAAGCCTAGAAAAGGAAACCCTCTACGTCGCCGCCATTACTGGGGGGCATCCCGGCCACCAAACACACATGACAAACAGTACACACACGCCGAATATTGCTTAACGAACGAAAATTAATCAATCCCATAAGAATGATAATAGAATTTACCAACCTACCTTTTGTGCATTGTACAAATTCACCGTTTATTTGCATGGATTTATGGAAGGATGATGTCAGGGACGGCCTAAAATGGAATTCCAGGCAGTGTCTTAGTACTGTGTTGTAAAAATTGAAGGTTATCTCGCCCAACTTTGCGTGAACTGGGAAAATGAACGGCTTATGGTTAGAATATGTGTTAAAAAAGTGGTATAACAGCCGCGTGAGAAAAAAATAATGTTCGTAAAATTCAAACATCCAGACAAAAATAAAGTAACAAATAGAATGTTGATATAATTCCGTGTATGTGAAAACTTGAATAGTTCCCAAAGACCGATCGATTTGCTGAAAAACGTGGACATCGTCCGATGCGGGTTGTGGGGTTTTAGAAAGGACACTTCCGAGCCCATGTGATCGATTTCGGGAGAATCTGAACAAAATTAGTCTCGGTTGTGCATGGAATGTGCTACGCCTGGACTATCAGTACGTGAAAATGACCGGCGAGTTACAATGTGATATTGACTGAAAGGGATACGATGATTGTTTCTTATGGGCATAGAGAAGTGAATTCGCACGCAGTTCGTTTCCATTTTTGTAACTTGTTATCGCTATTTGTGCAAGCCAAGAAATTTACATTTTTTCCTGAGCACGACAATGAATCATATACAAAAACAAACAAATGAGATAACAGTGAAAAGTGGTGGTTTTTGCCGTCAGAACTGATCAAAATTATCGCTCTTTGTGGTAAAACCCGTACAACGGGAAACGCGGTGTATACCGAGAAATGCAAAAGATGTCCCCCAGTCGTGGCGGATGGTGAGTGCGCGCCCCATCGTTCTCCTTGCGTAGGGCATAATAGTCGCCGTAGGTTCGGTATAAAAGTTTTCATCTTGATTAGAATTGGCTTTCACCCCAAGACCCTATATGTAAAGTTTGCGCCGATACTTCAACCCACTATGATGTGAGAGAGCTAAAAAAACATGATTTTGTAATCCCATAGAGTACTGTGTTAAATTAAATATGGGTCGACCAAAATGGGGCCATTTCGGGTCATAACATGCAAACAACATCCTTTAGCCTAAGGATTTCACAGGGCAAATGAGAGAAAATAGTAACTTTTTCTGATATCAAAATGGGACCACTTCCAGCAAAATCTGGGTCCTGGGGATGAGGCTCTTAGTGATCAGGCCATGGACCTTAATGTGAATTTTATACATGTAGGCAACTGGGAATTGAACCCGGGATATCAAATCCCACCCCCCACCACCTCTCCATGAAACCAAAATACTTAACCACAATTATTATACTTCAATACCTTACAGGACATCAAAATGTGCTTTGAGGATGAAAGCAGTTTTGCGCGAAACAAAGTGGTCCATGCATCTTTTGCAATATCAGGGTGGACCGTCCAGTATAGGCTTTCGGACCAGCCATAATGTGTATGGTATAGACCATTTGACTCAGGATGCACAGACATTAAATCAGGGGCTTTAACCTTGGTTCTGCGTTGTGAACTATTCATCTGGTCAATTCGCTAAATAGTAGCTGGGATTCGCCAGGGCTCCAGCACCCTTTCTGTTGGGGAAGGTCCCTTGCCTTTGTCTTTCACCGGTGACCCTCTGCAAGG
>JAMKCH010021506.1:0-20799 GCA_023653785.1 Ophioderma brevispina
TGCAGTGAAAGACAAACCAAACAAACATAAAATCAGATTTTGCCATTTTTTTGTAGTAAGTACAGCTATTACCGTTACATATCGTAGAGAAAACTAAAGCCAACTACACTGCAAAAATTGGGGGTGTTAACAATTTAACACCGAGTCAGTGTCAAGCTTGTTGGTGTTAGTTTCTGGTGTTGAAATTTAGGATTTAACACTGTACAGTGTTGCTGACACTTTGCTGCACAATTTTAATTATGCAATTTGGTGATCTGCTTATGAAATAATACAGGTAAGCAGTTACAATAGAAGGAAACAATAACAAAATCAAACATTTTCTGTTAAAATATCAGATGTTACAAGTATAACTATTAACACCAAAGTTTGGTGTTAATTAACACCAGAGGGTGCAGTCCTGTATTGATTACAGGAGTGTGTTGAATTAACACCAGTAGTATAAATTTGGCACTGGCAGTGTTAAAAATAATTAACACCAAGATGTGGTGTAAAATTAACACCAAGCAGTATCATATCAAACATTGTAACACTAAAATGTATGTTAATATAACACTGACATGGTGACATGGTGGGTGCACTCCCTTATTGATTCCAGGAGGGAGTTAAAATTAACACCCATGGTGTTATTAAGTTAACACCCCAATTTTTGCAGTGTACCTAAGCATAAAGCTTAATATTTTAGTCAAATATTAGAGGCTTTTGTCAGTACAGACAGTTACTGTGACATGCAATTCAATAGAGATTCATATTTTTCCAGTGCTGCTGTTTTGTTTTTGTTTTGGTCAGTTAGATCAGGCCAAAAAAAAAATGGTTTTGTCTCAAAGCTGACGCGCGCGTGTAAAATTTCGGCCGCCGAAAATTGAAAAAAAAAAAAGTTATGCGGACTTTTTTGAATTTTTTTCCCCCAAAAAGTCATGAACTCCATAATTTTTGTGGAAAAACTGACATTGTGAAAAGCGACGATTCACGCAATCTGCGACTCTCGGCGGTTGTTGAACTGACTAATTTTACGTTGACGTGAGTGCAGAGCGAGAAAGAGCACGAGACTTACTGGGCACCAGCGTGTGAAGTTGAAACCATCCACCACCAAATAAATGGCAAATTACTTCCGGTAAAGTGGTGCAGCTCGAACGGGTGAAAACTGTCACTAAAGTGGATGTTTAGCGTCGCAGACGCAAAACCAAATCGGAAAAACCCCCCATACATAAAATTACATATTAAAGTTTTAAAATTGAACATTTTTAATCTCCAAATATTTGATTCCTTGCAAAATCTTGCCGCTTCAGTTCAAAATCGCGCATTCAAACACATCAGGCTATATTTTACGTATTTCAATGCGGCACTTCTATTTACTGGTGTGCAGGTCATAGGTCAAATGCAACGTCGCGTATTATACATGTGCTTCGGAAATTAACGATGGATACAGTTATTCTCAATGTTAAAGTGAAATCTGCAAACAATATAAACAATGGATCCTCGCCAAAAACTGATAATAACTCTAATTAAGATATTGCAATTGAAAATCTTGATTGGGGGAAATCCATGTGTGGATCTTAGGCAGGAAATCGCTCTGATGTTTATTAAATACTGCCATGACTACAGAATTCGATGCCATGGTAGATGTGACAAGCACAGTGAATTTGAAAGTTGGCGATAAGTGGGTGCATGCACATTGATATTTTATTACCGAGCACAAGAGTGAAAATTAAAAAAAAAAAAAAAAAATACCGCATACCGCATTACTTTTCAAGCCACTCAGCAGCTTTGAGACAAACTATTTTTTTTTTTGGCCTCAGCAACTAAAGTGCAGAGCTGTTGTGTACATTTTCGGAGATAATTGTGGAGGCAATGTGTTAGCTCTCTGTCTATATCAGTGCTCGATTTAACACTGGCCCGTAGCCAGTGAAATTTATGTCAGGCTATGAATTCAACTGAGCTGACCCGTCAGGCCAGTTGCATTTTCAGAAATATAGATTTAGTAGGTGACTGACTGTCTTGTGATAAATTGCAGTTTTACCTATATGTGAATTGTCCTCAAAAACACCAGCATTTTATTTAATATTTTCATGCATTTTTGCTTTTTCAAAGATCATCAGTCACTAATTCAGTGCTGACTTCCACTGGCGAAACTTCTCTATAAGCACCTCTAATTTGGCCCAAAATGCAGTTCCCAAGTCCATAAATTGGTAAAAACAAAATAAGTTCAAAGACAAAAATTGATTCAAAAATTTCAGTTCTCATGCCTCCAAGTTGTGTGCTTTGTCATGCACACCCCAACCCTAACCAAAGATGAGTGCTACCCAGGAACTGAGGGCTCAAATATAGGGCCTATGTAGTTTTGGCATTTAATCATATTATAAAATTTTAGCATAAGCAAGAGATTAATGACCATAGGATGGAAAATTGTTGGGCCAGTGAGTTCACTGTAGGGCCAGTTAGTAGAGAAAAAATAAATCAACCCCTATATATCTGTCTATCTGTCTGTTCACACTTGCCAAAATGTATGTTGTAGCCAACGAGTGTGCCAATTACAGTGAAAAATCAGTCAGAACAACCACTGACCTAAGCCCCTATGGGGTGTTCACAGATTTGGGTCAAAGGTCATATGGACTGTTTAAGGGGCATTTTTGTCTCGCCTGAACTTTGTTCGGCAGAGACTTAGTAATCACTTTTCTGTCTGCCTGTCTGTCTGTCCGTCTGTCTGTCTGTCTGTCTGTCTGTCATGCTGTCTGTCTGCCTGACGTCCGTGTTCACGGGCTTGTGTACGATTTATCTGGAGTTCCGTAAGGTCTATGATGATGTAACTTTTTTTTTTTTTTTTTTTTTTAAATTTTAGCATAAGCAAGAGATTAATGACCATAGGATGGAAAATTGTTGGGCCAGTGAGTTCACTGTAGGGCCAGTTAGTAGAGAAAAAATAAATCAACCCCTATATATCTGTCTATCTGTCTGTTCACACTTGCCAAAATGTATGTTGTAGCCAACGAGTGTGCCAATTACAGTGAAAAATCAGTCAGAACAACCACTGACCTAAGCCCCTATGGGGTGTTCACAGATTTGGGTCAAAGGTCATATGGACTGTTTAAGGGGCATTTTTTGAAAACCTATAAATTCAACCTTGCACCACAATTGATATAATCACTAGTTTTGATCAGAAGAACTGCTTACCCAAGGCCCATGTGGGATGTTCAGAGATTAGGGTCAAAGGTCACATGGGCACATAATTTTTTTTTTTTTTTTTTTTATGGTACATTGGATATGCAAAATTCCTTCGCTACATGAGACTACTATATGGTAACATCTTTTGTGTGAATAATAATTGTGGTCAAAATGCATGTGGGCCACTTAAAGGGGCATTGTTTGATTATTTGAAAACCTATAAATTCCTTCTTGCACCACAATTGATATGATCACTAGACTTGATCAGAAGAACTGCTTACCCAAGGCCCATGTGGGATGTTCAGAGATTAGGGTCAAAGGTCACATGGGCACATAAACATTCTTTGAAAATCTTTAAATTCCTTCTTGCTGTAATCACTATACTTGGTCAGGAAAACCGCTGACCCAATGGCTATATGGGGTGTTTATAGATTTGGGTCAAAGGTCATATGGACTGTTTAAAGGGACATTCTTTGAAAACCTATAAATTCCTTCTTTCACCACAAAATAATTGCTATGATCGCTAGACTTGGACAGAAGAACCACTGACCCAAGACCCATATGGGTGTACACAGATTTGGGACAAAGGTCACATAGGCCAATTAAATGGGCATTCTTTGAAAATTTATAAATTCCTCCTTGTGCCACAAATAAATTGCTATGATAACCAGAATTGGTCATCAGAACTGCTGACCAAAGGCCCATATTAATGACCTTCTGAGCTACAGCACCATTGGTGCTCTTGTTTTGTATTTAAAAATGGACATTTTACTGATCTATCCTTCACTCTTAAACTCGGGCAAAGAAAGTAATCACAATTTCTAAGGAGCCATTTGACACATTCTTAGGTGGCTGCCTTGCAGCCTCTTTGGCTCAACGCTTGGATAAGGTCATGATGAAAGCTTCAAGTGCTATAAGCTGCCTTAGTCTCAATGGGTCAGGTAACAAAAATCTCATAATGCAATGGGATTGTGAGTAATACCACAACAAGGTCATGTGATCCACAAAGTGGACTAAATATTCCAAATCAGTTGTCAAAAGTGTGTCGCCGACGATAATTTTTGTTTTATTCTGGTTTTGTCATAATAAATGAGACTTTCAAACAGCTGTGTAAAGAGGTACACCTAAAATACCCAGATCCAAAGTTTCAGATTTGTCGTTTTCATGCAGTAGGCCTAAACATTTGTGTATAGTATAGCAGTGCCATGTGTAACAAAAGTTCCCGATGCCGATTTCGATTTGAACTTAGCTATTTCACGCAGTGATTAGTATATGGACAAGCATTATGTAGATGCAAAAAAACACAATTTGTGTGAAAATTGAGGGTGCCCTCCTTTGGAAATCTCTGCGTCAGCCTTTAATTGCCTTTGTGCAACAGTAGCTGCCTGCCCATGTTGGTATGATTTACATCTGCCAGAATGTTTAGTGCATGAAGTTTACGTAAAATGTGTTTCTTAACCCTCATTTACTTGGAATTCAACATTTTAATTTTTTCTGCTTGGAAAGCGCTTCCAAATGAGTACATGCAAACCCATTCTTAGATCAGTGGTTTTGAGATGGCTTCCCAAATGATTGCAGATCATTTGGGAAGCCATCTCAAAAACCACTGATTTACAGTGGCGCTGCCAGGGAGTGGCATGGGGGCATTCTCCCCCCCCAAAAAAAAAAATTTTTTTTTTTTTTTTTTTTTTCCCCCCCCCCACTTGCCCCCTCACGGGGGGCAGATGACAGATTGTTCGAAAAAATCTGCGATTTGGGGCCAAATATCAAGTTTTGGCAAAAAGCGGTGATTTTGTTCTTATTTTGCCCCTCCCCCCAATTTCCCCCAAAAGGTGTATTGGCAGCATATGTAAGACATGTCTTGGCAATGGACCTGTCTTCAATAATAGAAATTAAAGGAAACAGAACCAATATAGACACAATCTAAGACTGTGCTCGAAGCGAGCATGAATGTTAGCTGGTGACTTTTGACCCACATGTGTTTTTTCAAACATAATCGACCTCTGACCTCAAACTTTAGACCTAATCTGTGAACACCCCATATACAGCCTCTACCGGGGGATCAGGGGATCCTGAAAGCTAATCTCATGATGCCACCCTTTAATTTGCGGAAGAAGAAGGAATTCACAGATTTTCAAGGAATACCCCTTTAATTGGTAAATGTGGCATTTGGACCTAATCTGTTAACACATCATATGCAGCCTCTACCATGGGATCCTGTGAGCGAATCTTGTGATGATAGCCTTTAATTTAGGGGAGAAGAATTAATATATTTTCAAAGAATGCCCCTTTAATTGGTAACTGTGGCATTTGGGCCCAATCTGTGAACTTCCCATATGCAGCATCTACCAGGGGATCCTGTGAGCGAATCTCGTGATAATAGCCTTTAATTTGCGGGAGAAAAAGGAATTCATAGATTTTCGAGGAATGCCCCTTTAATTGCTAAATGTGACATGGGCCTAATCTGTGAACACCCCATATGCGGCCTCTACCAGGGGATCCTGTGAGCAAATCTTGTGATGATATCCTTTAATATGAGGGAGAAGAAGGAATTCATAGATTTTCAAAGAATGCACCTTTAAATGGTAATTGTGGCATTTGGGCCTAATCTGTGAACACCCTATATGCACATGTACTGGTGGATCTTGTTAGCGAACTGGTAATGATAGTCCTTTGGTTTTACGTAAAGGAATTCATCAATCTTTCAGAGATATGCCCTTTATCGGCATACATGACCATGATCCCAAACTGTGACACCCTATATGTGCAGGGTCAAGTGGGTGCTGTCTGACCAAATTTGGCTGAAATTGGCCCGTGCGTTTAGGCACTCGATAGCACTGGTAGCATTTAAGGTGTCGGCCCGGGGGCACTCCTGTTTCACTCAAGGACCCCTTTGTTTGGAAAATAGAAAGTAAATTTGTACCCACAAAAACCCTATTTAATGGTCAATTTAGCTCTCACCCCAAAGACCACTATTAGCGTGTTTCTATTGAGCAGACGGTATTTATCCAGATAAAAATTAATCCGGGTTTTGATATTGAGAATAAGCCGATAGTGCCGAAGTTTTTCTATTGAGCAGCGTTTTCCGGAAAATGCGCCGCCGTCACGGCCAGTGATTTTACCAGCTAAATGTCATCTGCACAGGTCAACCGTTTTGTATTGTGGTCGTGCCCTCGCCGAACTGTCAGATCAAAGATGGCGGAAAGAGCGAATTCCTTAGTTCGAATGTCAAAATTTTAATTGGTTTTGTTTTATTCATCGGTAAATGATTCTTCTGCAAGCCATCCACACGTCCGTGATAGGCACAAAAAGGGATCAGCAGGTATATTCAGCTTCTACATAGACGTGCAATCGCGCACTAAAAAAGTAAGACAGCGACGAGAATCATGATGTTTGGCGTGACCAAAATGCGTTTGGGCTAAACGTCATCACCTGCGCAATGCTTGACGATGGGTAAATTGCTGCGATCACATGGCGTCAAATTTCCGGTCCTCATCCGGTTATGTGCACGCTATCGGAACCGTGTGGTGTTTCTATTGGCGTTACCAGATATTTTCTCTGGCATTATCCTTCCAAAAGAAGGATAAATACCGGTGGAAACTTCATTCTGTATAAGCAAGAAAATCCAGTAGGACGGCTGTTTTTCTATTGAGCCAAGTTAATCCCTTTTCTGGGATAAACCGGAAAAAGTCCCAATGGAAACCCACCTTATGGTTTGCATGTCAACTAGCTGTCACTGATTTCCCTTGAAGTTCGAAAGCACCAGCCTTACACCTGTTTCCACTTCATATGTGAGTGCCTCCCTCGGAAAAGGAGCGTTTTGCCCAAAAGAAGAAGAACCTGACAAACCACAATATGTTAGCTGGCTATACCCGCTAAACTAAAGACCTTAAAGCGCGTCAAATGTTTTTTGTCCGATTTTGGTCTTTCGCAACTGCGTCGATCAAGCTACGCATTTAATAATCATATCCTTGACTGGGCGTGGTGCGCAGTGATGATAGTCTCATTATTTATGACGATGTACTTGCCTATCCCGGAAAATCGTACCATTTTGCGGTTTTTAGGCCATGTTGGGCATTTCCACACCTGCTCCTGTAACGCGGATTGTGACCTCGCGCAACGTACGGACCTATCGAAAGAGACATGTTTAAAAATGACTTGACAAGCGCTAAATTCTATTAGTGAAACAAATTTCCAGTTTTTAGATGTTTGGAGAGTTTGGTTGAAGTCCTACGATCTAGTTTACGCGAAGTTCTTGACCATCACGCCCCCTATTGAACACGCGAACTGTTAGATCGCCCGTCTGCCCTTGGTTGACATCTGAAGTAAGAGATGCTCGGCGAAGAAGACGACGTGCTGAGCGATGGTGGCGCAAAACTAAGCCTCATGTCCACAAGGAAATATATGCAAAGCAGAGAGAATGGAAGCCAAAGATCAATAATCATTGCCTGCGAAAAGACAATTTCCTTGCTAGCAAAATTGGACAATTTTACCTTTTCCACTAAACCCTCTCAACCTATCAAATCAGCTTCTAGGTAAATCAAAGTCGAGTACCTATCCAACAAACATTCCCCCAAATGAACTACCTTACAAGTTTGCCAATTCCTTTTTCCGATAAAATCAGCGATTTAGAGAGAAACTAGAGGCGCTCGTAATTCTCCACCACCTTCGTTTGTGGCTATGACGGACCAGTTTTTGAGCAATTTTCTCCTGTTTTTGAACTATTTATAAAAAAATCAGAATTGTGTGATTAAAATGCCCCCAAAGGTTGTTCTCTTTGGATCCGCTGCCAACGGAACTGGTCAAGGATGTGGCCGACGATCTGGTTCCTCTCAGTAACTCGTATCTCTTAACGATTCCCTTGTATCTGGTTCTGTTCCTTCTCAACTTAAACACGGCATCATTGTTCCCATTTTAAAGAAATCTGGACTTTGATACAACACCTTAAAAACTACAGACCAATTTCAACCTTCCATTTTTTCCAAAATACTTGAAAAAGTGGTTCTTAGCCAATTAACAGAGAACACCTTATAGATAATAAGCTTTCTTGACGCTACCAATCAGCGTATAGAAAGGGGTCATAGCGTGGAGACTGCAGTACTGAGTGTCATTGACAACCTGTTACCAAATCTGACTAGAAGTTTGTCTCACTTAGTTCACTCCTTGACCTCAGTGCTGCGTTCGACACGCTTGACCATTCTGTTCTCCTCAAGCGTCTCGAAGTGATTTTTGGTATCAAAGAAATGTACTTTCATGGTTACCTCATATGTTTCCCATCGTTCTCAGTCAGTTATCGTGCGCTGGTAATGTCTCCAACTCGCGTCCGCTTTTGTACGGGGTCCCACAAGGCTCGGTAACCGTGCCTGTTTTAATTTTTGTTATAGTGTACAATCGCGTCCTCTGATGTTATTAATCGGTACAATTGTTCGTATCACAAGTACGCCGATGATACTCAGATTTCATATTCTGGGCGCCTGAGGAATTTGGTCAACTAAGGCAGCTATTCACGATTGTATTAGTTGCAATTTTGCGTTGGATGGAGAGTAACAAGCTTATGCTTAATTGACAAGACGGAGGTGATGGCCGTTGGTACGGCTTCTCGTATTAACCAGCTTGAGAGTAATACTATACGGATTTTGGACTGTGACATCATTTTCAAAATTCTGTCCAGTATCTCGGGTGTTACGACTGATCAATCTTATCCAGGTATGAACATTTTAGTGACATCTGCCGTTCTGCATATTTATCTTTTAAGACAGATGGTGTATTAGAAACTTACCTATCTGAAAAGCAAACTCAATTCGGTTAATTCGATCATCATCTCACGCCTTGATTTTGTAATTCCATTTTTATCTGGTATCAAACTCCGCACCAACTACAACGTTTACAACGTATCCAAAATTGTGCTGCCTAGCTAATTTCAGAAACCGAAAAACATGACCATTTACACCTTTGATGGTTGGACTTCGGACTGGCTAATCCAGTGCCGAATTCGCATAAAATTCAAAAACTCGGCGTTTTGCAATTCACGGGTGGGCATTTTTCGAAGGTACCTGCCGTTATATTTGTCATCTGCTGCTTTCCCTTACCAACCATAACGTTCACTCCGCTCATCTATGAAAAGTTATTGAAACTTCCACGGGTCAACCTTGAATCGCTGGTGAACGCTCATTTCATTTCGCTGCGTCAACTGTTTGGAATTCACTTCACAAACAGCATTCGTTTATTCCAAAATTCCAGACTTCAAACGTCAGCTTAAACTACCTTTTTAGTCAAGGCTTTTCAAGCTAAGAGCGGTTTGTTTGATTTGCTGGGGTGATGTTATGGCGCTCTGAGTTCTTTTGAAGATTTTGCCGCCTTATAGAACTCTCATATATTTTTTTATTATTACTGTATTCAGTCCAGACATGTCTCAAGAATGATGACAAAGAGAATCTTACAAAACTAAGTGTCTTGCATAACACCATAACTGTTAAATTAGGCGGTATTGTAAAGAGAGTGATGACATTTGAACATGTATTGCATGAGAGAATGACTTGGTCGAAGTAATATGTTCAACCATGCGACACACAAAAGTGTCATCTGTACATATCCAAAATTTCTCTAAAAATCAAAAGTTTTATGATTATACAAATTTAATAAAAAAATGTATTTATGTTTAAACACTCAAAAGGGTAATTTTAAGACACCCTGTAAACTCCATTTCCTACTTTCTAGAGATCTGCCATTAAATTTTGCTAAAATGATCAAAATAAGAATGAAAGTCCTTAAATTTGCCCTACATCCTAAGTAACACAAAGGATGGCGGCTTGTGGCAATTGTAGAAAAGCACTGAAATATTACAGGGAATACAGGCCCTTGTGTCATGCCCTGTACTTAAACCGTATCTTGTCATACTGTGCAAGACTATCAAGTGGAGTAGACTTTAGATTAAATTTTTAGATGATTATGAAATTGTGTTAGCAAGCGGAATTGGATACCGCAAATCGTTGTAAGATTGCAAATTTATACTAGCTGATATTTGGCTACAGTACTCTTGTCCTGTGCGTTGTTGTGGCTGTGGTGATACCAGCTTTGGGTGAATGTTGATTAGGTTGCGAGAGCTATCAGGATAGCTACTTGAGAGAAGATAACTCATGAAGATCGTCGAGCCAGCATCACTGCCGTAATGTTTGTGAAGCTACGTGGCCATAGCGGGAATATTTTTCGGGGCAGGTTAATTTTTCCGAATTGTAGCCATTTATGGGGCCACTTTCAGTGGGTTTTCTATTCGCGCATTCAAAGCTTAAACATATTAAAGTCAGAGTAAAAATTAAAATTTTTGCGAGTTTTTGCAAAATTCACGTTAGGAAAGCAGTGCAATGAACGCGAAAAAGCGTAGAGAAATGAAACCCTCCGTTCGAAATTTCGCGTCTCTATACCGTATTTCACGAACATTTGTAGGGCAAGGTTGATTAATTGAAATAGCGGGTTTCTGAGAATGGTGTCCCCTTGAAGTTTGAAATATGAGTTTGTGAATTCTCGTTTTGGCCGATATTACTAGTAGTTTTTAGAAGGATTTTAAGGGGCTACTAGAAGCCTTTATTCTGTGAACAAATGCATTGCTTATGTAAATGGCAATTGCCTCGAAAGAGGGAAGGCAATTTTAATCTCGGGCAAACACTCTAAATTTAGGTCTACAATCTGCAGAAAAAAATAGTTGGCAAGTCAGCGATCTTCTATGTGGCAATTGTAACCATTCCCATGTTCACAAATGAGAAAAAATCGAATATTGGGTAGTGCATTGTTCTTTTAGAAGCATAGTCTTCCCCTTTTACTCATTCTTTACCGCACCCGCGCTATCATCATGTTGGGGACCTGGCTGTGGCCTGCTGACAACATGAAACTCGAATCAACATTGCCTTTTGGGGAGTAGGGGGTCAATTTTCCGCTTAAATACGGTATGCGAAAGTGTCCAAAAAGCTTTTTTTCGCGTATGTTGTAGGTATATGGCTAATTAAGGGGGAACGCACTATACTTGCGGATGTGTTTAAATTTGTACCCAAGCGGAAGACACTACAATGTTTAAACATTTCAACAGCATGTTTCCACGTGGGCAAAAAACGACTAACTATTGTTCCGTGTTAGTTCAATTACGGTCAAAGTTAAAATTTAGCAATACCTGCCATCAGTAAAAATTTAAGTTACAAATGCCAGTAATGCTGCTTTATATCACTTCCGCCTTTTAGCGTGTATCTATCACATGTAGAGAATCCTTGTGTTTCAAGTTTAGTACCCTTTGGCATAATTAGCTATGGTGCTGTCATTACAGAAGAGGTCACAAAAAATTGAAAATGGTGGCATTAAAACGTGCGTGGTCGTTTTCGCGGGTAGTTTTTTTTACTACTACTTAATCTAAATTAATAATATTATAGGAATGTAATTTTTAAAATAGGTTAGCAATTTTTGAGCGATATTCATGGATTGTACTACAAGATTTTTTTATAAATGGGCAAATTATAAGGCGCACTATCATGTGCTTTGCAATTCGAAATCAAAAATCAAAATCAGTATTGTGCATGTCTGTACAATGCAGGTACGCTCTTAAACTATCCTGCAAAGATAAGACCAAAGGCAAAGCCTGAAAAGTACAAAAATCAGATATTTTTAGAGCATTACTAACTGTGTCCGTACGGACACTTACTAACTACATAACATGTAGTGAATGGAATTCATATGTTATGACACTACCATTTCTCTTTCTGGCAACTGCCTCTCAGCGTTGGAAAAATTACTTATGAGGATTCTACAAACGTATATTTGGACTCTTTCAGGTGAATCAACGATAGTGTCTTTAAATGCACTATATCAGCTTAGTGATTGCTAATAAACTGGAAAAAAATCATTAAAAAGAAGCAGATTTTTAGTTGGTCTGTAAAAAGTATAGGTATTCTAACATACTCAACAGTTGAGAAACCGGATGCCAACCTCTCTAATCAAGGCTAAAATTTGACGATTTGTCTTACCTGTCTGTATTGACACGAATGCAAAACGTCACTAATGGAGATTCATATTTGAACATTGTAATGTTCTTCCTTTTTTGCCATTTTGTCATTTTGAAAAAAATAACTTAAATAATTCTAACAGATTATCCAAATATATTTTAAGTCATTCCTTTAAATTTGAAAATATTTTGACTCTTTCGGGTGATCACTGATAGTGCTTTAACCATGTTTTGTTGCTCGTTTGCTTTCTCAGAACAGAAATAAAACTGTCTAGCCAATAGGGTTCGTTTTCCAATCTTATAAATATAATCATTATTAATTAATTATTAAAGGTGCAACGAGTGAATTCACATATCAGTTGTCCCTTACAAAGTGGTGAACATTCTGATTTTGCCCTGATGTAAAGCTTTCTATCAAAAATTCCCCATCTGACAGGATTAAACTGAACAACTTTTTCCTCCTTGGTACAAAATGGTGAAATTACTAATTTTCGTATAGGAAGCAAAATACAAAATTCAGTCCTATGTTTTATATTAAATATAACCAAATCAAATCACCCTTTTTCTCTTTTAAGATATTTCTGTAGTGAAATACAAGGTAGAAATCTCTTGATTTTCCTAATTCTATATAAAATTACTATTTAGACTAGAGATTTGGGTGCCTGCCCCTCAAAAATCTCCGTGTGCACACTTTAAAAAACCCTCCACCCCAGTCGGTTTCTAGCCACGGCGCGTCGGTCTCCCAGAGGGACCTGAACGGAGTGAGGGAAGAGGGGAAACAAGAAAGTCGCAATTTTGGGTGGGATTCGAACCCAGGGCCCCTCGGGCTCCAGTCCCATGACCCCGGGATAGCACGCTACGGACGGCGGTGTCGCTGGCCCGTCCAGCGATTTCGTGCCCAAATGATGCTTGGTTTGATGATGTCATCGATACTTGTTGACTTGGGACTTAGTGCATTTTTCTCACTCATTGCTGTAAATTTTGTGATATATAGTTGTGTTAGTTAAATATAAATTGTTTCTAATTGTAGTAATTTTTTTATCCCTTGGTGGTTTAGCCAGAGGTGGTTGTTTTCCCTAGCATATTCAGTCAGTTGAACACTCCGTTTTTACGGTATCTACTGACATCATCATGAACACTTGAACTTAAAAAAAGAACTTAAAATGTTGCTTAATTATGTTGATTGTAAATGTACCCTACTACAAATATACAAAGCAAAAAATTCTGTAACGCATACAAGATGGTTATTTAAATTCCCCATAATGGTCCCAACAAAAACTTAGGGGCATTATTAATAGCCTTCAGGTACATAATCTTACAAAGAATAGTTTCAATCATATGCATGTTCACAAAACTGTAATGGCTTTAACGTCTGTTTCAATATTCATGTTCATACACCTTTTCCTGATATACATGTATGTGGTAATTGGTTCTTGTAAAATTAAGCCAACACAGCCTGTGTTCAATGAGTCAGTGCTCTTTATTCCTTCCTGTTAATTGTGTAACTATTGATTATAATGCTAACAAATACTGGTGTAATTCCTGTTTCTATAGTATCATGCCTCAATGTGCTTCCTTTCTGTGATGCACCCATTTATGATCTTAATTTTCCTTGGCAAGGGATTAACGATCACACACCTCAATATTCTAGCTTAAGAAACAAAGTTGATTACTTAATCAGAGACGTCTCTGCTTAATATCTTCTTCACAGCACCCAATATGATGTTCTCTGTTTACTGAACTTGGCCTTTCCAGTGATTTGATGACAGTGAACTACAATTGATGATTACTATTTTTTGTAGAATTGATAGAAATTACCAAAATCATGGTGGTATTGCCTGTTCATTAAGGAGTGTATTAATTTCAAAGAAATTCAGGATCTCTCATTATGAGTGGAAGCTTGGTGTATTGAAATCAATTCTGCCACAAACCAAAACACCATTTATTCTAGGCATGTCTATCGTGTTCCTGAATTCTACAGCTGACTATGTTGACAAAATTGATTATAGTTTTCAAAATGTGCTTCTTTTTATGATGATATTATTATTGTAGGTGACTTTAATCTTGATATTTGTACAATCGTCTCCAGCTAAAAAGGTTCTAATATTTCTAACCATTACAACAGCTCACTCAACTGATTAATGACTATACACTCATTACTGAAAAGAGTAAGACAATTCAGTGATCTTGCTTTTTGGTGCTCGACCAGAACACAATTTCTCACCTCTGGTGTTCACATTCTGGGCTTAGTGCTCATTCTCTATTTAGTTTGTTTCGAAATTACATACGCAGATTAAGCCATCTCCTAAAATTACTAAGACAAGCATCATATCAACATTTTAATGAGAGATGACTTTTGCTTTACTATTATAATATTACTTGGGATCAAGTTCACTACTTGTAATGATGTTGATATTGCTTGGAATCTTTGGAAAGATTTATTTTGTAAGCCTGTTAAACTGCTCATGCGGCCAGTCAGGGAAACACGTATGAAAGGCTCTCAAACAGAAGGATCAACTAGTGAATTTCGTGACCTGTTTTGCAAGACCGTGACTATTTTTTCGCTAGAGCTCATAAATCTATGATCCCCATGATTGGCATTGGCATAAATTTATCGCAATAAAGCCAACAGTATGCGTCCCACTTTTTCTGTAAAAAGAGATTCTATCTATTCTGCTTCTATTGCTGATAAGTTTAACAACTCAAAAAAAATTATGGTCTACTCTCTCAAAAGCTGTTACTAACAAAGCAATCACTACTCCAATTCTGTTAAGAACTGTATGATGTTTCACATCTTCAGCTAACGATACTGCTAATGCTTTTCCTAACTAGTCACTTCTATTGGTTCTGCCTTGCAGATAAGTTTGATGATGCTCATAAGGCAGACAACACATCACCTAACCATATTTTAGATCGTATCGTCTGAATTCTATTTTTCAGTTTCTGTAATGTTTCTCCAAAGTGTGTTTATAAGCAAATCATGTTAATATGTCTAATAATAAGTCTCCAGGATTTGAATGCTTCAGTTTAAATACTTCTAAGCTGCTGCTCCTTCATATAAGCAATTCTCTATTCTCTAATTCTCATTGCTTCTATTTGCAACCTTTCCCTTACTACATCGTTTTTTCCGCAAATGGAAAAAAGCCAAAGTTACCCCTAATATTTAAGAACTGGTGACAAGTCAGATGTGGGGAACCTATCGACCTATTTCCGTTCTGCCATTATTTTCTAATCTTGGAAAGAGCTGTTCACAACCAATTGTAATTCGTACCTTGTTTTTGACAATGGCTTCTCTCTGATAACCAATCAGGTTTTTCGTGGTGCTAATCATTCCACATCTACTACTTTGCTTGAATGTTCAGGATTTTATTTTGAAAATATGGATGAGGGTCGTGCAACAGGTGCCATTTTCTTGACCTCAGAAAGGCTTTTGACTGCGTTATCCATTCTCTTCTCATTGATAAACGTTCCAAAAATGGTATTCCTGGTCCTGCACTTAATGTTTCGATCCTATCTCAGTGACAGAACTCCAGGCATCAACATTAATCTACTCTTTCTGACTTTCAAACATATCAAAATTAGGATCCCCAAGGCTCCTATAACTTGGCCCTCTTCGTTTTATCATTTTTTGTCATAATCTTCACATTAGTGTTCTGTTAATGTACTATGTATGCTGATACAACACTTCTTTGTACTTCAGTGTGGTTGACTATCCAGGGCACGACTCTTGAATTTGAACTTTAAATCAAACTACTTAACAAATTTCTAAATGGTTTGATGAAAACAAACCACTTTGACGCAAAAACCACGTTATGGTATTTGGTACATGTCATTTTCTCAATAATTTTCAAAATGTTTCTCTGCACTGTAATATGATACTATTGAAGGGGTGACCCAGTTTAAATATCTTGGTGTAATTTTTTGATCCTCTGATGTCTTGGTGTGATCATATCAATCAAATGTCTGCATGTACTTCTAAACGTTGTGGTGTTATAAAGACGCTATAATATTATATTCCAAAAGATACTCTAAGTAATGCTTGCAAATCAATTGTCATGCCCCATTTTGACTATTGCAAGCCCTGTCTGGTCTACCTGTACTACGTATCTAGAACACACTCAAGTTCTTCAAAATAGATTCCTCTCGCATAATTTTATCAGCTTGACATTAGAACTCTTTTAAAGACTTGATGTGTACACTGCAGTGTACAAAACTTAATGATCGTTGTATAACCCTATGCGACGAGCTTATTTTTAAATGCTGTCAGGTCTTGCCCAAGGTTACCTTTCCTCTCAGTAGTTTCACTTTTTATGCACTCAGTTCATTTTAAGGGTACCAGAAGTCAACCACAAACCTCTTTGTATGAATCACCTTGGAACCTAAATGCAGGGAAACGGAACGTTCCATATGAGAGCAACCAAAATCTGGAACAGTCTTCCTTCTGATATCCGCTGTACCTATAATACAATGAGTCTATCGCAGCTGAAAGCAGCTACATTTGTAAATCCCACATAAGCATTTTTTGTACTACTGTAGATGTCTATAGTTTCTTTATCTCATTGCTTATTTGATTTTTGTTCTGTTTTTAGTAACTTTTTTTATCTATGTTAATGTCTGTATAAGTTTATTCTGTACAATGTGATATTGCAGGGCCTCCTTGAAATCAGTGCTCTTGTCACTGAGGGCTACCCTGCTAAAGAAAGTTTAAATAATAAATAATAATTGGTATTGGCAACCAGATACTGACTGGGCCAATTCTCATTCCAATTTTCATGTATTCTTGCATAAAAGGACGTTTAGTACCCAACATAATTGGTGTTGAGTACAGATCTGTAGGTCAACGGACATATCTGTTAAAATGTTACTTTAGTTTGCTGTGTAAAATCTCAATAACTCAAACAAGTTATGTATTGCTTAACTGGTGCATGGTTGTCTATAAAGGCAAAGAGAGATTTTGAGGCACCCAAAGATTCGGTCATAATAGTAATTTCCTATGGATTAGACACTCAAAAGATTTAGTACCTTGTATTAGGTTGCATAATGTATTAAATGAGAGAAAATAGGTGATTTTGATTTGCTTATATTTTAATATAAAACTCGGCTGAATTTGTATTTGGTCCTATACAAAATTAGAATTGCATTAGTTTTGTACCAGAAGGAAATATTTTCAGCTTAATCCTTCAGATGGCCATATTGATGGACGCGTTATATCATGTCAAAAATCAGTACTTTCAGTTTTAGGGGCCACGTGATAGTAAAACTCTCGTTGCACCTTTAACTTCATGCCTACACGGTCAAAAGATCACCAACCCAAGGCTTATCTGGGGATTTGATTTTTGACTTCTAATGACTTCTTTATGCCTTTAACCGTTTAGGGTATGTCTCTGCAAGCGATGTCAAAAGTTTGCACTGACCTATTTTTTCTTTATGTACTAATGTGTCACTCTGCCATGAGTATCATTTCTTTTCTTAATGGATATAGGACAAAAATATGTTCAGCATCTTCTTCATCTTCTTTGTGTGTTGTTGTGTTAGATTGTTAGCTTAGAATTCTCACCTTAAACACATTCACCTTTTGTTATTTATAAACTTTGGCGAAGTCTGTTTACCCTAATGGTCAACCTTTGTTATATAGTAATATGGTAATGATGCAAACTTTAATTCCTTAATTAATTAATTAATTAATAATAACAAAAGATACAAAGGATTTTTGTGTGAAAAATTAAGGTAATCTGGCAGCAGTCACCTAAATCTGACAGATCATTCCCTGCGCTAGCCCTCAGGCCATTCATCCCAAAAAATGACCAAGGATAACTTCCAGTTTAAATGCTGGTCACTCAAAGAGTGAGTACCAGCTGCTCATATGTTCTATCTCTAGTCAAATTTTAAGGTATCGCGTAAGGATACATTCTGTTTTGAATATAAAAAGGTGTTGCACCATGAATCGTCAGAGTCATGTGCTTGCTAATTAGTGTCCACAAGGGCTACTGGATGGATGTCTTGCGGGATAGATGTCTGTTTGCTATGTCTAAGATGTCATTAAAGCAATAATAGGGGATTTCTTGAAGCGCATTCCCAATTTACAGAACTTGTTGATCTTTTTGCACACTGTGTTTGCCTAGTAAACTATACCTGTGAACAGTAATGTTAAAATGTGTGTATGTATTTATCAAAATCGAAGGGATTTTTTATGAAATGAAGATCTCTAATTCAAATTCAACGGCGGTGCTAGAAAAACACCAAATTTCTGTCAGTCCATTATAAAATAGTACCATCTCATGAAATCCCTAACGTGACTTGCATGAACCGATTTAGTAGAAAAACAGTTGGTGATGATCGTAGACACAATTTGGTGCTATTTCCTCTTGGAGGGACATTTGCAGTGGCTGTTGAATTACAATTGAATCCATGATTATTAATTATTCTAATTGAAAAAAACATGCCTTCTTTGGCCTAAGTAGCGTATTGGTTTTCCCTGTGTTTTGATGCAGGACTCAAACAATGAAGCAGTCGTCAATTTATCTGCCAAAAGGTTTCTAGTGAGGAAAATTCATGTTGACTAGATCGAGTCCTACATAAACTGTTCTTCCTTATGCTATTGAGTACAGCAAAGGAGGCAGGAGGGAAAGTCGGCCAAGTGAAGTTAAAGTCTCTAGGGAGTCATTGCGCAGGGGCGGATCCAGGATTTGAAAAATGTCAAAATTACCGGGGGGTGGGGGGGGGGGTGAAGGCTGAATGAAACTTGTCCAAATGGCTGCTTTGCAAGATTTTGAGATATAACGGGGGGGGCGCGCGCCCCTCCCTGGTATCGCGCCTGTTGACTCACAGTGTCACACCCATACTTATTGAATATAGTTTTTGATGGCTGAAAAAAAACCAAGAAGTGTCTAGTTAATTTTGTGGGCCACCAGCTATATTTGGCAGACCACTTTGCATTCTGTTTTGCATGTGTACATATGTGTGGTATGCATGTATGTGTGTATGTTCACTAAAATGTTATTTTTTTTATGACCTCATTGAAAAGTCAAGTTCAATTGGAACCCCACTTGTGTCATAGGAGGTGCAACCATGGAATGCCTCATATTTGATGAGGTCCAAAGGTCACATGCAAGTTCAATGTCATCCTGATGTCAGTTGAAAAATAGGTTAAAAGTAAAATTGAACTTCCATTGAAAAGTTGAAGTTCATTGGAACCAAACGTTTCATAGTTGCGCCATGGAATCCCTCAATGTGAATGAGGTAAAAGTTCACATGCAAGGTCCAATTCCTGTGAGGTCAATTTGTAAGATAGGCTGGCGGCCGCGCACAGCTTATATTCTTTGAACTAGTGAGCGCAAAAGCCGAGAACTGCAAAATTCTGGGTTTTTTTTTAATTAATTTTTTTAGAAAAAAAATAAAAAAATTAAAAAATATATTTTTTAAGTCTTTTCTCAGCTGCTACTTGTTTTTTTGTGAACATTAATTCAAGTAAAAGGCTATGTCTAACCTTTTTTTTAAGTGATGGACTTAAATTAATGTCTGAAAGGCATGCAAATGAAGATTGTCAATGTGGCACTTAGCCCAAAGGAAAGAAGTTAGCTTTCAAAAGATGACCTTTTTTGACAAAGGTTTTGTTGGGTGCATTTGTGGTATGTTGTATGATCAGACCCAGAGTTTTAATTAAAGACTGACAAAATAATTGTTAATAACATGACTGCAGAGATCACAATACCAAATAGCTCCCCATTGCCCTATCAGATGTGCCTGTCTATAGACAAATCTGCCAGCCACATGATGGTCAGAATTGATCCGCCATTACGGGGGGGCTTCCACCCAAAACCTACCCAACTCTTTTGTACGTCTGTACCACGCCTTGATTAAGTATAATTCAAAAGCTTAATCTGCACATTTGAGTGAATTCAAGCAGGAGCACCCCAGCTAGGGCTGCCAGTGAGGTGTTGAATGTGTAAAACGGATTAGTGTATAAGGTAAGTGGTTACTTCAACTCTGGTTTTCCTTTGACGGGTGTAGTATTGGTACTCCTACATGAAGAACAATTAAATCATATGGTCAAGGCAAAATGTTTGAGATGCTTACATGTAAAGATGTGCACGATATAGGTTAGCTGTGACATTTCAATCTTAACTAACATCAATCCATTATTTCAAAAATGAAAGCCTTACAAAGCTCAAATGCATATCAAGTAATCAAAAGTACAAGTTGCAGGCAAGCGTATGTCAATCTGAACCCTAAAACAAACACTAACACAACTCAACCCTGTAATCCATTGTTTCCCAACCTGGGGATCACAACCCTTTTGGTGTGCAGCTCTAAAAATCGGGTCACAAGGGTACACTTTGAAGAAAGAAGGGGAAATGGATCACAGAGTTATTTGCATATCAGACAGCAAAAGGTACCTAAATCATCTTAAAAAGGATACATACCTTTGTTTACAATTAACAGACTGACTTAAAGGGTGACTCAGAGATTTCGAATATATTTTTGGTGGAGTATTTAAAAAATAGTCACTAGAACTAAAAGAGAGTTACCTAAAAGGCTTAATTCAAAGGTAGAGTGAAATTCAGATTTAGTTTTTCATGGAGTAAACATTATGCACAGTATAACAGTGCCATAGGATACCGTGTATACAAAATTTCGGATCCGGAATTTAACAAAGT
>JAMKCH010021507.1:0-94465 GCA_023653785.1 Ophioderma brevispina
TGTAGTTTAAATTTCAAGATTGAATTTTTTTCAACACTTTGGCACTAAAACCTAAGTCAATTCTGAAACCATGTTCATATATTCCCCTTTTCTTATTGCCAATTGTTCCAACAAGCTCCAATGAAACATCAATAAATATTCTCATTTACTGCAAAACCATATCAACATTATGAATATTGCCATGCCAGACTTGTGGCGGTGTGGCGGTGTACTATTGAATCTTTTCTTCCTTCCTCAGGGAGTTTTAATTTGCATCTGATATATTCCAATTCCAGTTTTGAAAATACTTTCCATGTTTTCAAATAACTTTCAAACTCCAAATCATTTGGTAAAGATAATTTATATCATTAGTAAAACAGAGGAAAATTAAATATGTAACCGTTTGGAATCTTGTGACAAATGATATCAATTACAATACTTCAGAATTGCAGATTAATGGCTCATGACAATGGAAGATGCAAATTTAAGACTGAATTCCGGTAAATGCTATGGTGAAAAGATTTTTGAAGGGGACATTTCTCCTGGTAATTCTACCACCTATGTAATGGCTGTCAATGGAAATAGAATCTCAGATGGTGTTTGGTGCCGCATGTAAATCCAGCCATTGGATATTCCTGTTTAAAGTAGCCGGGCCTAGTTCCGATGACATGTGGCCCGGATGTTAGAATTTAATTGAATATCTTCTAACACGGGCCTCAATTAAAGCAATAATACCGACATTTTCATATGCCCTCATTTTCCCTCAATGTTAAGATGTCCAAAATGTTTGAATTTTTGTCACTCAAAGTATATAGTTTAGCCTGGAAATTAAATGATCTCTGTGCCTTAAAAATAACATTTTTTACCAAAATAATTCATAATCCTTAATCTTAATAGCGCCTTCATAATAAAGCTTTGAGGTAATTTTCTGGTCTTTTGGGCATCGAAGTTGAATTGGTGACTTTTACAGGTATGGACCTTTTAAAAGGTGAATCGAAGTGACCTGATCAACAATAATCGAAACCATTTGCAATTTGTTAATCTTGTGTTGTTTTCAAATCCCTCTATAATGTGTCTTGTATTTACTAATGTGTCACCTTTTGCAATGGTATTTCAAAATTTTTCAAAAACAAAACTGCTGAAAATAATCAACACAGATGCACAAAGGTATGTACTAGCTCCGCCGTGTTCAGGAGAGCTTCCTGCCTACATCAAAAGCAAAACTTTTTCAAGTAACTCCTTGTTCTAATTTCGGCAGCTCTTACTGATTTTAAGTCTGTGCCTGAGAAGAATGATCCCCTGATTCTATATTCCACTCATGCATGGGACCACTTACACCATGAAATCAAATACTTTTCATACAGGTCCCAGCTCTTACCTTGTTTACCAACCACTTTTCTAATCTTAGCCCTGGATTGGAGTTGCAGCACACGCACCAAAAGATATAATGTAAAAGGCATGTAGTGGCCCCTTCAGATTGCAAATTGAAAATGTGGTTGTAAAAGTACAAGCTTGCCTTGGAAAGGGAAACGGAGTTAGAGGAGAGTTCAGTGTATTTATAGGCTAGAGGAGGGATGAGGAGCTTTGTTAAGATTGCAAAAATTAAGACCCATTTTTCTCTCTCTCTATTTCCTTATACCGTGTGTTCCCCCAAAACACGCAACACTTGGGGCAGGCGCCATATTTTTTTAACAAAAGCTGTGACTACTTATTCTTGTTTGTAAGGTAAGATAGGGGACTGTTAGCCAATATTCCTCTGAAAAATTCATTAAGGGCAGAGTTTAGTATAGTTTTCAAGAGATATGGACACAGCAATCAAGTAACCCGCCGAACCCATTTTACCCAAGAGCACCAATGTGCTGTGTCTCAGCAGGTTAGTAATACTTGGCACACCACCCTGGGCGCCAAACATTTTCTATTGTGCAGATACTAATCTTGAAAAGTCCCCCACTTGAGCATAGTAAGAGAAGTTTCGGAGTAGCACCCCGGTTTTGCATTCTATAGTATTTTTTATTTCCTTTCTTTTATTTGACACCACCCCGGGGTTCACAACATTTTCCATTTTGTGGCGATTATAATCGTGTGAAAAGTAACATGAGCATAAGTAAGAGACGTTTAGGAGTGTAGTACCCCTGATTTGGAATTAAGTATTCAAATGTCGACTGCTCATGAGGGAGACGGTGAGAAATATTGCCCCAGATGATCTTGAGACCAAGGCCTACTATTAGGAGAAGGCCAGCAGTCTCAAAGATCCATCAAGGAATTGCCCCCTTTAATGCCACAGAACCTGTCAACCAAATCTGGACCACCCTATATGGGCTGGGTCAGTGGTTCTTCTGAGCACATTGGTGATTATAGCAATTGATATTGTGTGCCGCACGATAAGGAAATGATCGATTTTCAAAGAATGCACCTTTAATTGGCCCACACGACCTTGGAGCCCCAAACTCTGTGAAATCCCTGTATGTGCCTTGGTTCAGTGGTTCTTGGCGATTATAGCAATTGATTTGTGGCACAAAAAGGGAATTTATAGATTTTCACAACATGCCCCTTTAATCGGCCCATGTTACCTTTGACCCAAATCTGACGAACAACCCACATGGACCTTGGGTCAGCAGGGGTTCTTCTGACAAAGTCTAGTGATATAGCAATTGATTTGTGGCACAGAAGGAATTTATAGATTTTCAAAGAATGCCCCTTTAATCGGCCATGTGACCTTTGACCCTAATCTGTGAAACACCTTTAATATGGGCCTTGGTCAGCGGTTCTTCTGACCAAGTGTAGTGATCTATAGCAATTGATTTGTGGCACAGAGGAATTTATAGATTTTCAAAGAGTGCCCTTAATTGGCCCACGTGACCTTTGTGACCCAAACTGTTGAACACCCCATATGACCTTGGGTCAGTGGTTCTTCTAAACCCCCAACTCTAGTGATTCTAGCAATTATTGTGGACAGAAGAATTTAGAGATTTTCAAAGAAGATTGCCCCTTTAATTGGCCCACAAGACTTTTCACCCAAATCTGTGAACACCCCACATGGACCTTGGGTCATGTGGTTCTTCTAACAAAGTCTAGTGTCTAGTGATTATAGCACTGATTGTGGCACAAGAAGGAATTTATATATTTTAAAAGATGGCCCTTTAATTGGCCCCAGTGACCTTTGATCCAAATCTGTGAACCACCCCATATGGACCTGGGGTCAGCGGTCTTCTGAACCAACTCTCTGATTATAGCAATTGATTTGTGGCACAAGAAGGAATTATAGCGTTCAAAGAATGCACCTTTAATCGGCCATGTGACCTTTGACCCAAATCTGTGAACACCCCACATGGGCCTTGGTCAGTGATTATTCTGACCACTTTGTGCTGCAATTGGGCCCCCCAACCGTTGGCAACAAGAGCATTATGGCACGTGGGGGAGGGGGGGGCGAGGAGCGATAGAGTCAACACCTTGCCATAACATTGTAGCCTCTGCTACTACGTAGGCTGTAGCTAACATGAGGAGCTGGTTAAACAAGGACTGGCAAATGAAGAACAGAATGAAAAATACACTATTCATTGCCACTCACACATTTACGGTTGCCCACCAAATTTTGCAAGAACGACATTCTACTGGGTCAAATTACTGCATTACATTAGTCATTATTTAACTGATAATAATTAAAACATTAATTATTGGTGATAAAAATAGTTTCAAGAAGATATAAAACCATGACTAAGTCATAGACAAACTCACATGAATAAAATGAAAACATGATAAAGGCCTGGGCTGCAACGTGCTTGTTACTGAAAATAATGGACTTCTCAACTTTATGAAGGTAAAAACCTATGTTTTCAACACAAAACTCATAACACAATCAGTAGATTTATTCTGTCATAAATTTGGGTTAAGATAACTCCTTGTGTGCCGTCACCCCAAAATGATGCTGGGATGATTAGCTCTAATCCAATGCAGTCTTTTTGGGACAATACAGAAGAGTTTGTTGATCATAGCATTCCTAATTCGATCTGTTAAGCTTTTAAGTGTGTTAAAATGCATGTTTTAGTTGTTATTACCAATGGAAACAGTCATATGTTACATTTGTGGCCAATGCAACACCTGTCTTTTAAAAAGGGGGAAACTGGTGCATGGGCGGTTGGGACTTAAAGATTCATAGTGGTGGTTCTGGGCGCAAAACGCACAGTGCCGTATTTGTAGTTAAATAACGCTTAATGTGGTTAAATGGGTCCGTGCAGGTTACTGTTGGGGTCCTATCTTAAAACTATTGACTCACCTTTATGAACTTTTCAGGACTATTAGCTAACAGTCCCATCTTACCTTACAACAAAGAATTAAAGTATGACGTGCTTTTGTTCAAAACGTATGGCGCCTGCCACCAAGTGTTGCGTTTTTTTTTGAGGACACACGGACAATTTTGCATGTCTCTATTTCTAAGCCATAAAAGATTATCATGGATGAAGGGTACTTTGAAGGAGATTGGCTTTGAGGAAGTGCCAGCGTAAATCTCATGAGTGCGGTGCATTATAAGCTGCTATAGTGCACGGATTTCAGAACCAGTTTGCAATTTTTAGTGCCATTTTGTCGGGTCGCCTTAGCGACCCGACTATAGATAACCACTGCTCTCAAAATTGCGAAGGGTCTATTCTAGAGCTAAGGTCATTTCAAAATGGTTTCTTTTATGAAAATGCTCTACGTACTACTATTAATTTGGATTTTAGTGTTGGGGTGTGTAATGCGATGCATTTCAGACAAAGAAAAACCTCATTGCATGTTTGCAAGGCCTAAAAAATCATTTCTTTTGTTTTGTCTGTGAAGACTGCTTTTTGATGGGATGGTTGGTAAACGTTTTGCAGGGATAGCTAAAGGGTGGAGGAACAAATAGAGAGTTATAAGTAAGAAAATGATCAGGCCACGTAGAGGTTTATACTACGTAATGCTTGAAGCTTTTACCCATGTTATGTGTTGAATTAATTTAGACAAAAGTTTTAGGTAAACATCTTTATTTGAAAAAGCAGGAAGTGTAACTACATTAAACTAAAGCTGAACAATTGAGGATTCGTGTAACAAGTTTGCGCCCAATGGGGTTTTTCTATTTTTTATTGAAAATGATAGGAAGGTGGAACTTATGGTAAATTAAGGTTATAACTTGGGGATTCAGTTTTAACAAATTTGCGCCTCAATTGGCGTTTTTTTTTCTATTTTCTTTATTTGAAATGATGGAAGGGGTAACCTATGTTAAATTAACGCTTTAAAAATTGGGGATTCAGTTTTAACCATTGCGACCAATGGGCGTTTTTTCTATTTTCTTTATTGAAATGATAGGAGGTGGAACCTATGTTAAAGTAAAGCTATACTTGGGGATTCAGTTTTAACACATTTTGCGCCAATTGGGGTTTTTTTTAAAAATGTTTTCTTATTTGAAATGAAAGGAGGGTAACTAGTAAAGTACAGCTTATAACATGGGGATTCAATTTTAACACATTTTGCGCCCATGGGCATTTTCTATTTTTGATTTGAAATGAAAGGAAGGTGTAACCTATGGTAAATTAAAGGCTATACACTTGGGGATTCCAGTTTAACACATTTTGCGCCCAATGGGCGTTTTTCTAATTTTCTTTATTGAAATGATTAGAAGGCGTTTCACCTATGTTTAATAAAGCTTATACTGGGGCTTCAGTTCAACCAACATTTGCGCCCAATTGGGCGTTTTTTTCTATTTTCAGTTATTGAAATGATAGGAAGGCGAACCTAGTTAAATGCAAGGGGGGGGCTTATAACTTGGGGATTTAGTTTAACCAATTTGCGCCCAATGGGCGTTTTTTCTATTTCTATGTGAAAATGACATAAAGGTGTAACCTATGTTAAATTAAAGCTTAGAACTCTGTGAGGTCAAATGTCACGCCCAGGTCAAAGGTCAACGGGAGATCAAGTTTAAACAAGGTGATTTGGTTCTAATGCAATCTTTGGCTAATGTATCAAAACATCTACTTTTAATCGGTTATGAGATTTCTTTTTATAAAGTTTCTGTAATATAAAAGTGGCAACTTCTTAAAAACTAGAAAACCATCTACTCCTTAAATGCTTTTTAATGTTGTATTATTGCGTGTAAAATTATGCCTGGCAACCCTACACAGTTTTTTTTAAATACTTGTTTCAACAGTTAATATTTTACTAGTGGCAAGTAATACCCAAGCCCTGTGTCGACTAAAATGTCAGCAAAGCTTACCTGTATCACAGGGAAGGGGCAAAAATGTGACTTATAGTAGCAAGGTCTTTTACATACAAGAGGTGTTTAGATGCCTTATGCAAGGCACCACAGAGTGTAGGGAGTTCAATCCCCAAATGCAACAATTTGGGGAAATTACACCTCAATAAGGTCATGTGATACCACAAAAATCACATTCTTACACATCAAAAAACCTCAGATGTCAGCTTCGGCGATACCACCTCTATCTTGTGTCCGATTGTGCGGCGGGTGCGCGTCCGCACGAGTCATAAATTTCCATCAAATATGGTGGCAAGGGTGAAATATTATTTAAAAACAGGTTTTTAAACAGTTATTTTTTAAATTACTGCTGAAACTTATTACTGGTAGTTAATAAATAACTAAATATAGCAATTCCTGTTGGACAGCATTAAAGTATTAAAAGTATGTTTTCTGTTAGTAAAAGGGGGTTTGTAGGGATAATAATATGATGTGGTCCACTCTTAGAATGGAAGAAACAGTGTGTCCTCTCATCCCAGGCCCTTCATTTCTGATCATACAATACTTCATCAATTGTTAGATTAAAACAGCTTACAGATTATACTGGTAAATACAACTAACTAGCTGTTTTCATCATAATAACTATGTGCCCATGCCCAAATAGCATCCACCCATCAAAATTTCAATCCAGATTAGAAAGTATATAGTTACGCAAAAAAAGCACTCTAAAAATGCAATAAAAAAAAATTCCATGTAGCGTATAGCTTTTTTGAAGAAAAAAAAGTGTAGTGCTTAGGGTTTTGGCCTGTTGGAAGCTGCGACATACTTTTCTCTTTTTTTGCCTAATAAAGATCATGATTGTGCAGGCATTTAACCTCCTTTTAATGCAGAAAATACATTGTCACTTTCCTTCAACCTTCCCTCAATTAATATTCTACCTATGTCAAAGCTCGCAGCCATTTCCAACTAACTTCACTGCGCTTACCTATTCTGTGTAACCCCAAAGGGCCAAGTCTACCCCCAACAAAAATCTTATAACTCAAGCTATCATAGCAGCTCTGTTGCCATGGCAACAGATCCAGGTCAATGTCATGCCTTCAAATATTTCATCCTCCTCCAGCACACTACCACATCCTAATTAAAATTCTTATTGGTCAAGATAATTTGGAAGTGCCTTTGCGCAAGCCATCCGGCTCAAATTACCTCGCCCGCACCGACAACTTTGTTATTTGTATTTGAGCTTCCCATCGAAAAGCCTGTTGCATGCATGTGCAGACTTCACAATAAGTAATATGACTACATTGACCCGCAAGTTAAAGAAGTTCAGTGAATTTTTTGCCTCAGAATCGGTTGCTTTGGGGAAAACATCTTCGCTCTACACAGTTTGGCTGCGTGCACTGGCTGGCAATTGATGTCGAGGCGCTAAATCAACATCAACCTGAATTTTAACTTTTCCCCCATTTTTGACATCAGAATTTATTGACTATTTTGAGGCACGAAGTGGGTGTTACTATTTTTGTTGTTCTGAGCTTTTTTAGGTTTTTGATATTATTGGTACAAATGGCATTTCAATGGGCTGAACAGTAATATCAAGAGAGTTCAACTGTAGCATATGCTACAGGAACTATAAACCTTATCCATTACCTAAACACTAACTAAAGTAAACTATGCAAATCATCGGTCATTATCAATGCACCCGAGTTACGCAATGGACAGGTTGGAAGGGATCGGCTTCAGAGCTAAAATTCTGGAACTTCACTAAAATTTAGGTTGGATCCCTTAAAACACAATTTACAGTTAACCACATCCTTGCTTCATTGTTGAGGCAGTGCATAAGAAAACCATATATAAACATTTCCTTGTATCATAATTTCTCTGTAATGATAAGTAAAATGATATGTTGATGCTATCTACTGAAGACATCAATACACACAACCATTGAATTTCACTGTCACAGCAGAATTTTGTTTTAAAAGCCACAAACATATGCCATCACAGGTCATTTACCCGTCTTGTAGACTTATGATATTTTTGCTTATGATGATATTTTACACAGAAAAGGTTTTAAATGAAGCAAACTCATAAGGTGAGGTTTCACCCTTCTTCTATTAAGAAACAAAATAATCATTTGTTAAGAATTGGAAGTTGTGTTGTGAAATTCAAAGCTGAGAACTGTTGTGGGTTAACCCCTTCACTTTTCAGTTGTTTAATTTTAGGCAGAAGACCGAAGTGACAAAATGAAACAATGAGTATGATAACTGTTGCAATCCTTTACCACGTTCAGATTTAAGTATGCCCACATATGCCTGCCAAAACGTGCAGTGTGAAAAAAGCATAGCATGAAATCTGTGTCACCGATGGCTAGATTTTGGTGATGACTATGATATCAATCAAGAAGAAGAAGCAACGCATCATTAAGAAATTGATGAAATGAAGAAAATATCATCATAAGCATTGGTTGTAAACTACCGCAGTGTTAACGGAATAAAGCCCCGGGGGGGGCGGTGCATTTTTCAAAAGGGAGGGCGTTTATTACAGTCAAAAATGGAAAGCCAAAAATCACGCAAAAATCACGCAAAAATCACTTTACACAACCTTTTTTTTTTGCTGATTACCAATAATACAAACAAACGAGCAGGGGGCGCTGTTTTCGCACCTCCCGAGGTCAAAGTTCCATACTAATTAAACTATTACAACTGTGCACAACAGCGATTATGATACGAATTACAACAGTCCCGGCCATTAAATCATGTGATTTAGGTAACCTTAACTCATTTTCTTGAATTGTTTTATCCAAAAATCGTAGGGGGGGCGTTTATTAGAGCAGGGGCGTTTATTAGGAACAACACGGTATGTAATTTTATAAGCAGAAGTGATCAATCTATTTATAAAAGTGTTAATTTTTTTGTAAAGTACTCATTGTACATGATTGTGAAGAATGTTAAAAATAAAATTGACCCTGCTTTATTTTTAGAAATCTAAAATACTTCAGCACTGCCAGAATTTTTTTAAATACACACTTTGGTTTATTTAAGCATGGAGTTGTGGTTTAAGCTTGTGTCTTTACATGTTGTGCTTATTGCTTTGTTGCTAACATTTTTTTAAATAATTATATTTTTTCTCAGATCTTTCAAGCAAAAAGTGTGTACCATCTTACCTAAGTTCACACATGATCCCATCTGACCAAATTTGGCAAAAACAAATTGAGGCATGGGAAAAACAAGACAATAAAAACAAAAGACAGTTCATAATCCTATTGCAAATCATTTCTTCGCATTGTTATTAGAACTTCAATGGAGGGCAATCCTTGTGGATTCTTCAGTAGTGTGTAAAATAGGTTGCCTTCTAACGGCTAACCCGGACCGGTCGTTTTGCCGACCAACGGCCAAATGCAACGAGGTTGCATCTATTTTTATGTTTAAAACGGCCCAGATGCACGAGAAACAAATTTTGCGTTTCATTGCATCTCGGCCTGTTTTCCTCTTTTCCCGGCACATAATAAGTAGCATAAAGTTGTTAACGGCCCAGATGCAACGAGAAAAACATCGCGTAATTTTCCCGGAAGACGGCCCATATGCAACAGGAACATCGCTTCATTGTTGCCTCCTTTTTCCCGGAAGTATGGCCCAGAATGCCAACGAGGGTACAATCGCAACGCGACCATTTTCCTGAAAGACGTCCAAGATGCAAAGAGGAACCCGCGTGCGAATGCAATGAGAACAGGGATCGCCAAATAAATAAATAAATAATGATGCGCAACTGCTCACTGATCTGCATGAAAATAGCTTTAGTTCGCCAAGTCGTGAGTGGCGCTATTACTCACGGATCATAGTTCGTGCGTGTCCGCTATTACGCTCGTCATTGCTCCACGGTTTACGTCATGATGCGTTTTGCATAATTAAAATAGCTTTTATCGAAAACGGTGCGCTATCATCACCATCGATTCGAAATTGTCGTGGCTTTTACACAGTGTCCCGCCTGATAAAAAGCATTGGCGCCTCTGCGGGCAAACCGTCTGAAATGCAGTGAAAGCATCGCAAGATCATTTTCCCGGAATGACGTCCAGGTGTCACACGCGAACATTCACTGCGTCAGTTTTCCGTATAGACGGCCCAAATGCAACGAGGACATCGGGTCCTTTTCCGGTAAGACTGCCCAGATGCAATGAGGTGGGCAATGAGATTCATTGCGCGACAAAAAATAGTTGTTGAACGCCGAGATGCAACGAGAACATTTCCGTCCGACCTTTCCCGACCGGTACCAACCTGCACGTTTTCGTTGCA
Source organism: Ophioderma brevispina (assembly GCA_023653785.1). NCBI lineage: Eukaryota > Metazoa > Echinodermata > Ophiuroidea > Amphilepidida > Ophiodermatidae > Ophioderma > Ophioderma brevispina. The sequence continues at coordinate 10,468 of JAMKCH010021507.1, forward strand.
GACCGCATTGCGTCGGCCGTTTATGGTTAATAAGCAAAACATGTCAATGACACTGACACTTTTAACTCTCCAAACTTTAATTGAGCACACTATAGTTAATGTGACAGGAGGCGATTTTTTGGAATACAAATTTCTCTCAATTTGCACTTGATAGTGGTAGAACACCTACCGAGATCATTTGAGGTAATGCGTGAACGACAGAAAATGCAATCATTCGTTAATATCTTATTACTAACGACGACATATTTATTTATTCACGGGGGGGGTCAGTGTGATCTAGACATTGTTAAGTCATTCCAAATAGGCAACACTCGGGGTTCAAAATAAAATGGGGCACTTCCTTGTGTCTCTTTAAAACACATAGCCAACTTCATGGATGTTTTGGTTTCTCCCCTATAGCTATAAGCATAATACCACTAAATAGCTAAAGCATCCATGTAATATCCTACATGCGCTGAGCATGCAAAATGAAAGCAGTTTCCCCCCCCCCCAAAAAAAAAAAAAAAAAAAATGTCCGTTCGGACACTAATGACTAAAATATCCGATTTTGTCCTTATTAGGTTGCTTCTGGTCCTATCATTTGCAGGGTATGTTAGTATATTTATAATTGTTATAGACATGCAAAAATTTGATTTTTTATGATTTTTTCGATTTTCTGATTTAGCAAATCACTGATAGTGTCTTTAAATGAAAGCTGAAACTTTTAACTCCAAACTTTAATTTGAGCACACTATAGTTAAAGGGACAGGAGGCGATTTTTTGGAATACAAATTTCTCTCAATTTGCACTTGATAGTGGTAGAACACCTACCGAGATCATTTTGAAGGTAATGCCGTGAACGACAGAAAATGCAGAATCATCATGATGATCTTATTACATAACGACGACATATTTATTTATTCACTTCAGGTGTGATCTAATACATTGGTAAGCATTCCAAATATGCAAAAAACACTTGCGTTCAAAATAAAAATGGGGCACTTCTTCTGAAAATGTCCTTGTGTCTCTCACACATAGCCAACTTCATGGATGTTTTGGTTTCTCCCCTATAGCTGTAAGCATAATACTACTAAGTAGCTAAAGCATCCATGTAATATCCTACATGCGCTGAGAATGAAAAAGAAAGCAGTTCCCCCCCCCCCCAAGCTTGAATTATATGAAAATGCCTTTGTCTTTGTCTTATGTTCAATTCATTGATGCCTCCATACATCAGGAAATCAGACACATGCAAGTTCTCTGAATCAAGTTACAATTCTCTGAGCATTACATAAAACAATATTTGCGCTTTGTGCAAAACTCCACAACGACCTCATTTTGCACAACCACTTTCCCCCACTCGGCAAACAGTTCAATTTGGCCATTAAGAAAATTAACCACACCAATTGATGCGATGTCTTTAAATCCAGGCATTCAAATTAAAAACACAGCCGACATAGAAAACATATTGAAGATTTAGTGCAAGAAGGCCCCATCCGCAATAGCTGCCATTTGTCAGTGGTGTTCTTATTAAGTGTATATCCTGCCCAATCTAACATGTGGCAGCTATTGCAGATGGGCCTTTTGCCATAAACCCTCAATATATTAATCCTGGGGCAGCAGCCAAGGCTTGAGACATGTTTCTATTTAACAACTGTCACATTCAATCAAATTCTTACATTTCGTGTTATTTAAGAGAACGATAATCTATGGTAACAAAATTGAACAAGCACCAGGCTCTCTGCAGTTCAAAGTCATGCATTCTGCCCTATGCGATCATGAACCTGGCAGCATTCACGTTTTATTTGCTTATCCAAGGCCTGAGCGAAAGAAAAAAGTAGGTAAAAACACTTGGGAGGTTCAATAGATCAAGCCCTATGTCATACAAGCCGGCCAACTAAATTTGCATTTAGCGTAATCGAGGAAGACCAGATACAGGCCTTGGTCTAGATGTTCCAGTACAGTGCGTGGGTTCCTAGGATACGTATTGTTATTAGATAGCTGTCCTAAAAGCATGGACGATTTTCCACAACTTGAAATTTTCATGAGCAAGTATATTTTGGGAAACTGTGTATGAAAAGAAGGATTGGGATCAATAACCTGAAAGTTCGCATACTGAAAGCATGGCCCAGCATATATGGACTGCTGTTTCCAGCAGGAAATTAGGTTAAGGCACTTCTGAGGAATTAAATAGTCTCAAAACTTTTGCATTAAATTGTGAGCCTCTTTGTAAAGTATGGCAGAAAGCTCGGAGAAGATCCACAAAGGTAGAGCTTGATAGTGCCTGAAACACCGCGGCAGATCAAGATTGCGGCAGATAGTTTAAAAGGGTCTAGGCACTCTTTATGCAAAGCTAAAATTGAGAGCATTGAGAGCATTGGGTACATTTTAGCAGAATGTTGTCGTCGGTTTTGTTTATTTTATTCCAACCCAAGTTAATCACTTAATGCCAGAATTTGTTTTGCTATGATGCTCAAAGTTTGTGACAATCAGATATCTTTATCCTACTATACCTAAAACTAACAGTTATGTACTTATTGACTCTCTGTGTACTGGAACAACAGCTTAAAGGGGCACTTTGTGATTCCAGCACCTTCTGTTTTATTCATTGTTCACTAGATATATTTGAGAAAAGCTTATTCACAAAATTTTGAGTTGATTCTGATCTTGCGGTTTTGTGTTATGAGCAATTGCTTGTTTCCCACAGTCCCATAGGCCACTGTGCTGATGTAATTTCTGGACAGAAAATACAAAATTGTTAATTTCTTACAGATACGACTGAATTTGCACGTAAGAATAGGTACACAAGGCTTACTAATGTTAACGGTTCAGATGATATAAAAATCTTAATTTTTTTTTTGGTAAGTCGGGGAGTCGAGGTAGTGGATCACGAAATGCTCCTTTAACTTACTTTCAAAAGGCCAAGTTTTTCGAACTTCTGAATTCCAATGTCATTTACTTGTAGAATTCAGAATTTGGTCTACTCAAATCCTTGCAAGTAACCCACCACTGAAATGGGAAATTTGGAGACCCCATAGATGGAGGCAAACTGGACCAAATGTGATGTGATCTGGGAAAACCCGCCACATGTCGCACAGGACAGTTTTGAAAAAATAAGGAAAATAGCTTAAAATCTGTTATATTGTACTTTATTTTTTGTCAGATTGTATAAGGCATAACTTTTGACGTGTGTATCAAAGAAGAAAGAAGTAAACAGTTATGGAAACTTAATATTTCAAACTCTGCAGTGATAGTAAAAACTCAAAATATAAATTTCCCACCATGTGGCGGATTTTCCCAGATCGCATCACAAATGACCACAACACCTCTCCCAGATGCAAAAAGCCAGGCAGCAGAATAGAAGTTGACAGGCACATGCACCTATGCTTTCTAAAACTCTGCCCATGCAGGATCAATATCTCAGTGACTCTCCTGCATGTTTTACTAAATAAAATATAATATACTGCTACCCTGTTTGAACTTATTGGCCTCATTTTGATTTCACCCACAGGCTCTTGACTCAACTTGAAACTGTTTGAACTTATTGGCCTCATTTTGATTTCACCCACAGGCTCTTGACTCAACTTGAAACTGTTATTGTTATACTTGCATTTTAACAAGGGACATTTGATGCTGTAAAGGAACTACACACAGGAAAATGTATGATGGTAAATAGTCAAAGATGACTAAAAAATATTGATACAATGTCTACATTTACAGATCAACAACCTTTTTTTTAAAAAAAAAGAATATACCCAACATTGCTAAAACTTAATTGCATCATTGTTTTCCAAAAGCACACAACATCATTGTAATCAAGATACAGGCCCTAAAAGGCTTGAATATTCCAAGTTACCTCACAATTGCTTCAGAAGGCACAAGCCCATAAAAACAAAGCTTTCCAAAGGTCCCCATCGGGGCCATCAAAACTTTTCAAGATAAAACTCAGTTTCACAAGAATACTCAGGAAAAGCGAATGAACGACTTACTATTCCTTAGCTGTACCGCCGTGTTTTTGCATGATCATCAGACTAAATTTATACATGTATTGTGTTCATACCTGCATAACACCTCAGCCTATTCTGGGCCTTCCAATATGTAAATTATTTTGGGAGAAAAGAATAAGACTCCCTTCTTCTACATGCAATAAGCAGTCAAGTGTGAGCACTAACGGCACAGTCAGTTTTTCTATGGCGCCTTCCCTGGCGTTCTCACTAACAAGTTTCACAGAATAATGTCATGGTATGATGAGGAGAGTAGGCAGTCTTGTATAATGCTAAGAGTTATGAGGAAATTTGAGAAATGAAGTTACGAGCAACTAAGAAAGAAAAAATTGAGGTATGAGAAGAGTAGATAGAAATGTAATGCTGAGAAATAAATAATTGATGTAATCCAATCATGAATATTGTCATATTTCATTTTTGAGGGGAAGATTTCCATTTTATGAGGAATTTAATAATTGCAATTTAATATGAAAGATAAATCCAATCCTTTTCTGCGGTTTTATTATTTTCTTTTTTCTTTTTTTTTCAGATTTTTAGAAAGATTCACAAACCTCAAGAAAAACTAGGAATTTTTATCTAGTCTAAAGGATATTACTTTTTATTTGCAATACATATTCCAGGTTTTGTCAACACAGGGCCGACAAATAACAATATGCATGCAGGAATATATTGTAGAAGGTGGCATGTTTTTTTTTTTGGGGGCGTTGCACCCTAGGCACGGCCCCCATTTTATTTATTTTTTTTTTGCAGAGCACAGGTCGCCGCGTGCCCTGTAGATCTAGAAAAATGACTTTTGCCGCACAGAGCGCCCTGTAGAGCTCGAAGAATGATGGCACAGGGCATTGGACGCCATGTAGATCTAAAAGAATAACTTTTTGCGGGTGCCAGACTGCCACAACTCCTTCAGAATTTGGAAGCAGCTTAAAAAAAATTGGGGTCTACCCGGCAAGCACAGCAAGCCAGAAAATCCCCCCCCCCATTGAGAACTCCTGGATCCGCCCCTGGTTATTATCAAACTGTTGAATTCAACCCTGGCATTGGTAGTCACGAGGCAACACCAAGAAGGCAACTGATCCACCCTCAAAAGGTTCCAAGTTGTGCCACTCTAGCTGTACTTAAATGATCCTTCCATTGCAAGCATTGGAACAGCTAAGTGTTTATAGATTTGTACATGGGCTGTGATCAGAATTATGAGTGGATTTTTGTCAGAACACAATGTTTGATTTTGGTAGGACAAATGCGCTTCACTCACTGAATATGTTTGACAGAAATATTGGCAAAAAATGATGTGTGCTGCTAGAAAAATAACTTCATAAAGTATAACTTTTTCAACCCTATCATCGATCTAGCAAAAAATAAATGTAAGCGTAAAGATAATTTTTTGTATATTTGGGGTTTCCACACCAAATGACTATAAGCTACAAATGAATCCATTTTGGCTCACATCTAGTTTTCAAGACGAGCAGAAAATCAATGAAGAAAATGTAATAAGTAACGCATAGCATAATCCAATCATTTCAAATCTCCAAGGAAAAATAAGCCAAGTTGCCTGTCTCCTTGCCTGTGTCAATAGATCATCCTCTCCCCCAACTATTATTACAGCCAATGTTCCCATACATGCCCAATCTGGCTCGTACATGTATTCACTTTCCTTGACAAGTAAGAAAATCAATAAAAATGCAATTTGTAATGAAATACTCTTGACAATGTCAAACCTGGGAAGGAAAACAAAGGATGCTAACATACCTGTGGCCATGGGGGTGGGAGACTCGGGGAGAGGATTGGAGAGGAGTGTGGGAGAGGGGTGGAAGAGAAGGGTAGGGTTCCCAACTCCATTTCAGATATTGCAAAATAACAGTTTGAGCTAGTTATTCTTGCTGATTTCACACAATGCTTTGTGGAGAGAATGTAGCATCTTGGTCATTTGCAAAAATTCTCTAAGAAATCCGTGGGACACTTTTCATATCAAATTATATTCCTGGCATTTTCACATCAAGAAATATTTCACTTGTTTTGATGGTAACGTTAGTAAAATGTTGTCATTTTCGGTGAAATTCACAAGTTTGTGAAAATAAGATGTTACAAACAAAACATGTACTACGCCATTTCTCAGAAGGTTTGCAACTTTGAGTCAATTTAGATAAGAGGCTTTATTTCCTGGGTTTTTATGCAGATTGCTTGTAACTAACTTACTTTGCGAACAGAAAGCTATACAAACTAACATACATACATACATACATGTACTTTTTCTGGACTAACCTAACATACCAGTTGGGGTTTGAAAGGTTTATTTTCTTTAAAAACACCAACAACTATCTTGACTTACATATAGACCTGTAAATTTGCTCCTGTTATTTGTAGATCCTATTCTGTACCCCTATTTCATTTCATGTTCTAATTATTCCTCTCCGCGCTTAATGCTAGCATTCCACCTTTATTCAAAGATTCGCTATCCAACAATTTTCTGCCCGTAGACATCAGATCGAGTTTCAACAACAACTTAACTCATTCAATGTTAATGTACTAAAAATGGTTGATAATCTCAAATCTCCCTCAGGTTTTTGTCTTTATAGAACCTCATTAAACTCATCATGTTAACTTTATTATAACTTACAGCTTCAACACAAAAGCTCACAACATTGAATCACTTGATCACGCCAGCACGCTACGTTTAAAAATAAAAAACGAATGTTGTTTCGGCGTTGGAATGATTTCGTTTATACTTGCCGCAGATTCAGGTCAGGGAGTTCAGCAAAGAAATGTTAAGGAAAGGTTTGGTATAGGAAAATGCATAAAGCTGAATGCCTGCACGGCCGGGCCTGGAGGCTTTTCGTATTCACTTTCTCCTCCTCTGTTGATGTAATGAGGCAGGCAAGGACACATTGCTAGCATGTAGTGGAGTATTTGTTTAATCTCTTGATCCATAAAATAACTGATTTTGTGGAAAGTGACACCATTCTGAAGACTCTAATCTCTCCATGAAAAGTGCTTGACATTTGAGAAACTGATCCTTTACCTTGCAAGGTATTTATTAATACATTTCATATTAATACATAATTGAGTTGGAAGTAATCCAGATTTCAGTCCAAAACGGACACGCACAAGATCCGTATTATGATCTTGAATTTTTTATTAATAAAAACCTCGCAGAGGAAGTTATTTTAAAGTTCACTGACTTTAATAGAGCCTTTATCGACATACGGAAAAACAATAAAACATTGAAAAGAAATGAATTACTCATTTTGTTTACAGTAAACTAGACATGAAATTGATGGTAAATCAGTGACACTAGAGTGTACATTTCGATAATATATCTCTTTATATATCCTGCTGTTTTTCACAACTGATGGTCAGGAAAGCTACAAAAATACTGCAAGTAACTTGCAAGATTTCCCTGGCAGGGAGCAAATATGCAAATGATCTCATTAACAAGCACAAATAGTGATGAAACAGTGCATGGGTATTACTTGCATGCACCACTACCCACATACCAATGTTGTTGAATTTGGACATTGTGATCTGGTAGAGTCACCTTTTTCGTGATGAATCAATCAGAGCAAATATGCAAATGAGCTCATTTATATGCATAAAACTAAGATGACACATTGCATGGTATTACTTGCATGCCCCACTACCCACATACCAAATTTTGTCAAATTTGAACATTGGGATCTGGTTATTCTATTTGCTTAAAATATTATCTTGTGGCTGTTCGTGAATGAAATCTCTGATGTAGTACATAATTCAAATAAATTTGCATACAATTTAATAATATCCCTATCACTTCCCAACCAGGAAAGAAAAACTTCTCACCTCATTAAAGATCCATTGTCCCTTTAAGAACGTTTAGCTAACTAGGGCACATTTTACACATTTTTGACAATATCACTTATTTCCAAGTAATCCAAATTTTAATTTCAAATTCATGCTTTCAAGATGTATGAAATTCATGATCTTGAATTGTGCGATTATTCCAGTAAGAGGCCTGATACCACCTTCACACTGCCGTACTACAGGCTAATTTTTTGTTTTCTTTTGCTTCACCTACATAAACATATTTTGTTTGATATTCACTTATGATATTTATTTTGTATCTTATATTTTTCTAACTACATAAGAGGTGATTCACTGCAACTTCTGCAGATTTACATTTTCAAATGTAAACATCTTTTTTAAGATTTGAAATTCATAATCTGGGCTTTGATCAGTTTTGGTACCATCTTCATAACTAGCTGCTTTAAATTACAATTTCAAATTGGTTTTATTACTTTTTCCAGTAAATAACAAAGCAATAGCTGAGCTCCCTTTTTTATTGCATATGATATATCATCGTGTGACTGCGATAAGGTTGTATGTGCAATAGCTGCCATGTGAAACATCTGTGTGCTGCCATGTATTAGGATAACTCTCCATTTATCTTTCCTTGAGTTAGTGGCTCTTGAAATGAAAAATCATTTCAAGAGCCATTGACCAAAGACATGGCATAATAGTATGTTTGATGTGAATTTCTGACAAATAGCAGCTATTGCACTTACAACCTTTAACTCACATGGTAATAGCTGCTATATCTTGCACAATTTCATACCCATAGGACAGGATGCACAGTAACTAATCCAGCTTTTAATTTGAGATGTACATTTTTGAAATCTATAATTCATCACCTTCAATTTTTGATTAGTTTGTCTCGTCACCGACTCACACCATTTCCCCTGAAGTATCGTATGTTATGCTGTAAACCCTGTGTGCTCAATGTGGTGGTTATGGCCAGACCTTGTCTTTTGGAGGCGCGCGCACGCGCAGATTCCGCGGCGCAGTGTGGTCTCGCATCTAATGCTTTAGCCGAGCGTTTTATCGCGCATCTTGTTAAAAGCCGGCTGCGAGGTTTCTTCCTTCGTATTTTGACCGGCAACCCAGCAATCTTCCTACTTCCTTTGGCAATATTTTAATTAAATGACACGGAACCACTAATGCTTTAACAGTTACAACAAAACCCGCAATTTTCAGATAGTGTGAACGGCCGTAAAAATCGGTGCCGAGAGCAAAAATCTGCGGGTATTAACTCCACAATGTATCGGAACTCCAATGGAAATACCCATGGACGGTGTACAAAATGAAACACGGACTATGTGTAAATATGCATGAGTACAGTACGTCTGTAAATCGAATCCTTCGCACTGTTAATCGTACGTGGTTTTGTTTTGATTGATCGGGTTTGATAGCTACGATGGCGTGCCTCGGGCGAGTGGTTGAGGGGTCTTACAAACATTACGGAAAAGTAGGAATTTAGATATAGTTTCGACCTAAAGAAACGATAGACGGTACCACCTTTCGTGGTCAAATTGATTGGTCAACTATGCACGAATATGTTCAAAGAATGAAAGGTGCCGGGTAAAGCTCGCCCCGATTACAAGAAGACTCGAACATCAGACATACTTGACAATGCCACAACGTTGATGGAAACGTTATCAAGCATCGTGAATCGCCCATTATTAATGAAAACGTGAACTAGCTTCCAATTAGTTTTTAAGATATTCTGACTAAATAGTGACTGACGGTTGCCGACTTAAGGTTTTACATTTGTTACTGATATGTTTTGACTGTTCGTGCATGCCCATTTGTTACCCTCCCCTAGTCTAGACAGACTCAAGTTCAAAATGAAAAAAAAAAAAAATCCGCTCATGCTCGGGTTCATGGCCTGGGTGAATAATTCTTTGAAATGATACACTTGAATGATAACATCTACGACCATGGTAATTAATTAAATCTTGCGTGACAGTCTAATTATGTAACTTAACTTGTTACTACCTTGATTGCAGTAATTAACAAACGTATTGCTACACCTGGAATTAAAAATGCATGAGGCTTTACGCTTTGGTCCCAACTCAGTTGCCGGTCCTGATTGCTATGCTGCTATGCAGCTCTAGTCTTTGTAAAAGCTCGTCTACAGCCGAATTGGGAGCTTTAAAAGCTCTTCGCAGCTCGCCTCGGGAGATGAATGAGCTTTTTAATGCTCCTCTGAAAATTTCAAAAGACAGGTTGGTTATGCTGATGATTTTAGCAGTGAAGGTTGACTCTCTATTCTGTGACATCACTATCCAGAAATTGGGGGGGGGCACTTTCTTGTGGCCCTTCCCACATATGGACCTAACTCATAATGGCATTTACTGCCATTTATGGGTAAAAATCCAGTGTAAGAATCTTTCGATGGTTGCTGTGGCAAATTGCCTGGCTTTTGATGACGCGTGCTCTTAAATCAGGGGAACGAGTGTTTATGTTGTCCTTCGTTTAACTCCTCCAAATGTGTTAGAGTGAATTTCTGACAACAGGGCAGCTATTGCACTTACAAACCTTTTTTAAACTCCACATGGAATAGCTGCTAATTGCCAACTTTCAAAACCCACAGGACAGGAGTGCTGTTACTAGATTGGCTTTAATTTGAGATGTACATTTTGAAATCTATAATCATCACCTTCAATTTTGATTTTTGTCTCTGTCAACGACTAACATTCCTTGAATCATCTAAATGATATAAAACACGGTGTTGTCAATAAGCTTCATATGGTGGCTGTGATGATAATATTCGGCTGTGGAATGTTGATTAGGCTGTGACCAGCAATGTCAGAAAGGGGGGGATCACCTTCTTTGGGCCTTCCCAATATTGGGGAGGATCAGAGTAACTTCTGTCAGACCCCCTCTATTGGTAATTATAAACAGCCTAATTCTGTAATCCAATATCTCAAGTTAAGATATTGGACCTTACTTATTAATTGGCCCTTTCGACCATCTAAGCCAGTTGTGAGAATCTTTGCTGTGCTTGGTAGCAAATTGGCTCTTTTTGTGATATTAAAATAAAGAAAGCAAGGCAGATCGATGCTGGGTGATTTTGGTCGACAAGCTGAAAGAAGACTGAATTTAGCTCAGGCTCCCTTTTCCAAACTTTGCATTTCGTGGAGCATCTGGAGGGTACAAGGAAAAACATATTGGCAAGTTATCCATGTCCAAGAGAACAATTTGCAATATTGCATATTTCCGTTTGCAGCAGACAAATCAACATACAAAATGGATCGGGGAGTAAAGTAATCAGTTATTGTTTTGCTCTATTTGAAATAGTAAAAACACATGTGTCAGAGTTTTTATATTCTTGGCTTTTAAAATATTGAATCTCACAGTTCAACAACATGTAAATGTTCAAACTGATTCAAAGCAGAATGCAATTTTTTTAAGTTTTGTATTTTAAAACATATTGATTTTGTATTTATGTGTGGATAGAAAGGCGCAGCATTCTAACACTTGTAGAAACCTCATTAAAACTATTTGTGGCACCAGCAATAGGCCTATGATCTAAATTAAAAGGTCCATTTTGTGATTGACAACTTTTTAATTATGGTTCAGCAGATAACCTCCAAAAGATTTTATATGATTTAGTCTTACGGTCTAGTTTGATGTTTTGAGCAATTTTTGCATTAAAGTCTTCCATGGGTCCAATGCATAATATAAGATTGTCCATTTAAAATAAAGTTTTCGTCCAGAGGTTCCAATTGACGAGATGAGCCCAGATACTATACCTTAGGCCACTATTCCGATTTCAATGTTTTAACTCAGCAAAAAGCTCGTTCGGTAGACAGACATGTCGTTAGAGTTTGGACAGTGTGCAATCGAATTTGACTATACTTTACAACAATCTACTGAAGATATGTGGACAACATGAGGAACATATTCAGGATACATACGAAAGGGAGAGTAAATTTCCCCAATTCAGATTTTTTAAGTGTTGATGGCCAGAGTTTTTATAGCAGTCTGGCACTTTAAAATTTGAAAAAGCAGTCTTAAAGGTGCTGTGTTCGATTGTCTTTGACAACCCCCGATTTACCCGTTAGTAGTATCAATTTTGAATCAGATGAAAATGGCGGTAGTTTTCTATTGTGACGTCACCTAAAATTTAGATTCAAACTGATTCCATTCATCCCAAAGAGAGCAAAAATGTTATTTTATTAAGTAACCATCAATACTAGCTGGTATAACATAGCATTATTGATGGCTACCATCAAAACTTCAAGATGTTCCCAAAACAATACTTGGTGGGGAGTGTTGCCAGTGCAGCTCTCATATCAAGCAGAGGAACACAATAGACAAATTTGAACAAGCACTTTTTTTCATTTTGATTTTCTAAAACATACAATTAATGCCAACAAATGTCAAATATACATTGGTCCACAACTGCTGATTTTTAATACATTTCGACCCAGTTGCCACCCCTCCCAGGTGGATGGCAACAAAGATTGTGTAACCCTTGTCTTTTACTGCAATAGACTCTGATGTGATTTATTGGACAATGTCTGGATATCCCAGAAAACCTCCACAGGAGGTTATTTACACTGGGCGGCCATTTTTACCGACCAGAATTGGGAAAGCACAGGACAATCCCTACTCGTTCAAAACTAACTGTGATACATGTACAACAGGTACAAGTATGACTCTTGTACATGGGGACGCCTGCTTAAAATTCCCTCCAAAGGACAAGGTATTATCATGGTTCAGGTGCCTAACACCAAACTGAAACCTTGGGGAGGAGGAATATAATTTTAATCAAATAACTCCTGAACGACATAAAATCACTTGCCACAACCCGAGCTTAACGATAGCAAAAGAGCAAAAAAGCTTTACAAATGTTAACGTTTTACTGAGGGTTTAGAGATATTTTTGAACAGTTAAGCCAACAATACTGGCAGCAGCCAAACACAAAATTCAAGTCCTGGGCAAAAACAAGTTGTTTCATCTAGTGTTATCCAGGTCAGCAACAAGAGTGTATCTGTGTAGTCAAACACAGCCAGGGCCTCTGTATCTATGCCGCTGACCGTGGCATGCGTCTAAAACCAACTATCGTCAACCAAGCCAGGCAGCTAATCAGACACTTTTTTGAAATGGTCAAAAAAAACTCACGACGTATGCAATGAAAATCTTAAAAAGGGTCAATACACACACAAACCGACAAGAATGGAGCTTGGAGGTAAGAACATCAAGATGAAGAAAAGAAGGGAAAAATGAGCCACCATGGATATTCATGAGTTTGAAGTTTCAGGATCACAGGTATTTTTAGGAAGAATTTGTAGCACAAGAAGGGCTGTCCTACTTTGAGAAGCCGGGGAGAGCGGCGGGTAACTTGCAGGTGCCTAATGAGTCCCTCCTCGAATGCCTTACAACAGGTTTTGAACTGGCAATTTGTATTGAGTAGATGGAATCTTGGGTGAAATTTTTGCCCAGTCAGAACATTTTGGGCTTCAAAGGAAAACTGTTGAGTGTGACTTGTACTTCTTTAGCACCATCATGTCAATGAATGCATCCATTTTAACAGATGAACCTGTTCTACATTTAACACATTAGAGAGTTTCATGCCTATGAATATTCATGATGTAAGTTCGTAAACTTCAACATAATACGCATGTACAGCTTAAAATACTTGTGCAAGCCTAACACTGCTCAAATTGATTAATCAAAAGGAATCTCTCCCATTTCTTTTCCATTCACAGAGTGTAAATGTGAATTTGCATATGTCACCCAAGTTTTACAGCTTTTTCTATTTGTTAATTTTTTTATTTTTTAACCCTACTCTGGAGGACTGTAGGTTAGCCCCAACAAAAGCAGTCTAGGTTGGGCTAATTAAAGCATACTAGCTGTAGAATGTGGTGCAGCAATATTAGGGTTAATCAAACACTACTTAAAGTAATATCAACCTGTCGGATGTTATTGTTGCTTTTATTCTGTTTTCTTAAGTATTTTTGTACTTCTATATTTTAACAGATTTCATTTTATTCCGATTCTGGCAACACTTTTTCACTTCAAATACGAGGTACTTCATTTTCTCCTTAGAATCCCAAAGGAAGATGCACTTCTGTTTTCTTGAGTGATAGCTCTGACATCCGCACTTTCAATATATGGGACAAATACAGTGCTTGACAGTCTCTTACCAGAACACAAGGCACTGCTTGAGACACTGTGACATCCAGGCAACGGTCACAGTACAAGGTTGTGTGTGAGAGATGAGGCCAAAGCACAGGTACAGGTGTAAGAAAGGTCAATTTAAAGATGAAACAAGAGCAAATAATCACTAATGGTGAACCTCGGAAGATAATAAATCAGGACAAAAATATTGCAAAATCAGTTCAAATTTCAAATTATGAAGGGGGTAAATAGATCAGAGTAAATAGCGGGCATCCATGTAGAGTTGTATAAGATGCGATATCAAAAGTCAACATTTATTGACTTGAAAAGGAAATTATCAATGTTATGGATGAGACTATGCTGTGCACTAGAGAAAATGAATACATATAGCATGAATTATATCATAAGGTAACTGGCAGTGTTTAGAGCCTGCAAGGCACCTTAGATATTTAAATCCAAAATACTTTAAGAAAACATGTAAAAAGCATTTCTGCCTCAAATACAATTTATAAGAAAAGTTGGGATGATGATCATCCTGATTTCAAACTCTAGACAAATGTGTTAAAGGATTCCAGAAGCAAGTCATCAACTATTAAAATCTTCCCTCAAACTGAGTCTATCAGGCTCTCGTGCAACTAACTGCTATCTACAGAAGACAGCAGCTCTAACTGGAATATTATTTTTGTAATGCAAAACTGACTACCATTCTAATTTCTAAATCTTATAGCACATTAGGAATCTTGGTAGCCATGTAAATAGACTACCAACACAAAATATGAATTGAACATCTAAATCTTATGAGATACACAGAATCCCTTCTTTGCAACTAAACAAAATACCGCTGCATCACTAATTAAGTCATTCCCTTTCCATACGCATTCCAAGCCATGTTAGCAAAGCCAGTATTTTAAACTGCAACATTTATGATCCCCTTGCAAAAGTGAACTGCAGCAAAACATTTTAGTCAAATCCCAGTTGAGCGAGCACCGCTTTAATGTGGATGCTATTTATTTGTGTACACCGCTAGTAGTTTAACACTGCCGGTAATGGAGAGCAAAAATTCATGCCATTAGCTATTTAAGTGACGAATCAATGGATTAATGGCATCCGGGGTCTGAAGTGTGATTAAATTATTTTACGGTGCAATGCACTGCAACCGTTTTGTGTGTGGATGTATCTGCAACATTAAAAATAGTTTGCCCTGGTATTTTGGCTCTTATTTGTCCAAATCTTGTTTCATGAAATATTCTGTACAATTATCCATATAAAAGTGAATAATTAAATTGAATTAAAACTTTCTTTCAAATTTCACATTCTTAGTGCAAAGATTCAACTCCATTCCATTTACAGAGTTTGTGTTTTGAAATAATGCCTGCAGACATTTAGCATATTCATCCTATTAAGTGCCCAGGGAAATAAACTTAGTCATTCAAGATGGGTAATTATTTCTCTCAATTTTAAAACAAATTCTATTCATATTATGCTATATTGCTAATACACCATTCATGCATACTTGACAACTCCAAAGGTTACATGTTTTCCCTATCAGTAATTGAAAGACATGTTAATCTGGACTGACCATCCAAGATATTTTGTCTAAAATTTGATAAGTGCTGGTTCCACAGAATAAAGAATCAACACTTTTCCATTGTTTTCTTATTTTGAAATTGTAATTTTTGTTTGGGGGGGGGGATTTTCTTGCCAATGTTCAGTTAGGTTCAAGACATGGAAATAATCAGTTTTGAATTGTGCAAAATTTTTAATTTTGAGACTCACAACATATTCTTCTTGGTTTTGTTAAATTCTTTTATTTATCATGTTTATTTTCTACAAACCAGAAAAAGTCCTATTTTTTCCAATAAATTGAGCAAACTAACAAAAGATTTAAGATATTTTTACCTATTCAAAAGGATTTGGTACTGCCACACAGGCAGGCATGGTAGCATACTCAGGGAGTTTATTTCAGGGTTCACATGACCCCAAAATGCTTAAAGGCAAAGAAATCTACACCCTTCTGACATCTCTTTATATCACCAACCGATACCACACAACACGACAAGGAACATGCGAACAAATATTTACTTTACCGTAATGCACCCTTTACCATGATAATCAATACAGGTTTTTAATAATGTCACGGTCTGCTCTGATTTACATTTTCATCAGTACTCGAGCAAGAAATCAAGAGGCATTACTACTCATCCAAAGGTGAAATACAGTTATTCTGCATTCTACAATATTTTTTTTCAATTTGAAAGAGGGAAAAATTGCATATTACCAAATTGCAATCCCGATGGTTTATCTTGGATAAAACTGGAAATTGCTAGTGAAGGCACCAATAAAATAAATGGCAAAGGGAATTTTGGTGTCTTTACAAGGTTCTTATGATGGAGATTATGTGAAATTTGTGCATTCTGTCAGTGGATTTCGACAATGCAGGTTTACAAAGAGCAAAGTACAATTATAAGTAAAAACCAGGGTTTTTGTTTTAATTTTTGATTGGGCCAGCAATTGGGGGACTAACATCCCTCCCAGTACAGAGATGAAGTTGATGGGGAACATCCCAAACAGGTCTTTGAAAGGCCGAAAATGCCCAGCAGGACAAAATTTTAGGGTTTTAATGATATAAACATAAAAATGCTTGAACCTGAATCAATGCTTGAAGCATGAATGAGCTTGATTCAACTAAAAAGTTGAAAAAATATTGTTAAATGTGCAATGAGAGATTTTGAGGCACCCAAATATTGTGTCATAATAGTAATTTAATATAGATTAGATAACTAAATAGATTTCTTACCTTGTATTTGGCTACAGAAATGTCTTGAAAGAGAAAAAAAAAAGGTTGATTTTATTTCCTTATATTTCAATGTAAAAACATAGGCTGAATTTTGTATTTGCTCCTAGACAAAATTAGCAATTTTACAATTTTTGTATCAAAGAAACATTTCTCAGCTTAATCCTTTAAGATGAGGATATTTTTGATGGAAAGCTTTACATCAGGGCAAAAATCAGTACTTTCGATTTTTTTAAGGGACACCTGATATGTGAAATCTCTCGCTGCACCTTTAATAAAAATCAAATAATGGGGTTGAATCTCAGACGGAGAGGCCAGTTTCTTTTATAGCAATGGAACAGGGGACTGGCATCAGATAGAGAAACGGCCAAAATACTTTGGAAGATGGAGGTAAAGTTTATTGGTGGATGTTTTGTCTACACACCATTCTTCATATTTCATTCATTCTTCATGTTTCACTCCTTCAAAGTATCTTTTAAATAAGAAATTTTTTAAGTCTTTATTTTTAAATCTGAATCTGGGTTTTTAATGCTCCAAATATTGTTTGTTGGTGTTAACTGCCATCACTTGCAAAACATACCATGCAGAATTGACTGTTGTATAATATAAATCTTGCATCAGCCAGCTGAGACCCAGTATCAATAGACAAATCATTGCATACACCATATTTCACCAAAACCACAAGAGTCAGGTTAGAAATTTGTGGAAAAGGGGCAAGAATCAGTTTAGATTATCGCAATCAAGATTTACAAGAATCTTAGATTCTCCATTTAATTGTGTATAAACTTACAAGGTTTGCGAGAATCTACTTGGATTCTCACAAATTTGTTCAGGAAAATCTTTGCAAGAAGCAATTCCTCATTCTCGCCAAAATACTGACAGTTAGAACCAACAATCTTGTTAAATGTTGATCACATGCCTGCATTGCATGACGACACGTTGCACATACTCGATGAAAGGTGTTATGTCCAACTAATTATGATTTGGACCCTAGCAAGAGTCATGGCTCAAATTTAAGCATGATCCTTACCCTTGGCCTAATTTACCTTTCCCTCACACCCTACCCCATCAAATTCAACATTGGAGAAGTGGCTAGGTTGCCGATAACACGACTTGGGCCAGCACTGTTCAGGGGAAATGTTTTCTCCAAAATTGTCCACCTGTGTTTCCAGATTTTTTCCAATATTGTGGATGTAAAACATGACAAGGGTATGTAGTCATATAACTTCTTGTCTGCACAACTTACAATTGAGCCAAATCTTTCATTTCCACCTAATGATACTTGAACTATTTTTCTAATTCCAATCACATTTTGCCTCGCAACTCTGTCCATAACTAGGGTAACTCTTACGAACCCTCAGACGGCAACTTGCGCTTCCAAGACGTCAAACCTGGGAGCCAATGACAAAGTACATGGAACATGGGAATTGACAGCGATTGTACTTGTGAAGTGACTGGGGTAGCACCTGTATTAGTTAAATTGTCGCTAGCAGGATAGGGACGACGCATGATGAAAATTGACAGGTAGAAAAGCACGGCATGCAACACGTACACGGACGATTAGTAGAGACAACGATGCGTAAAGGAAATTAAAAAAGTCGCTCTTACTCAATCTGAGAACTAACAGCTTTGATTTTTCCTCTTAGTTCAGTAAGGAAATTAGCCTGAATCAAAACGCAATGCTCCTAGTTGAACAAGGTAAATGTAATGCAAGATCTGACATTTCAATTCCTAATTCTCGTTTGTGATTCTATTACTTTTGCTGTGCATGCTTGTACTGGTAGTTTTATCTTTCAGAAAAATCTTAAAGACACTATCAGTGATTTACCCGAAAGAGTCAAAATATTTGAAATTTGCAGGAAATGCATAAAATTGAAGGATAAGTCTGTATAATTCTCATAAGTTACTTTTTCCAAGTGATGAATTGCCAGAGAAGGAAGAAAACGGCGGTCTTCAAAAATATGACTCTCCATTGAATTACGTGTTGTAGTAAATGTCCGTTCGGACAGTAATGACTAAAATATTCGATTGTGTGCTTATTAGGTTGCTTCTCGTCTTATCATTTGCAGGGTATGTTAGGGTACCCATACTTGTTACAGCCATGTAAAAATCTGACTTTTTAATAATTTTGATAATTTTTTTTTATTTTATGATTTAGCAAATCACTGATAGTGCCTTTAAGTACAAAAGCTTGATCACATATACATAATAAGATATATTTCCTCTCTGATCTCATTTGTATGCATTCTGCTTCACTAATTTCTCTTCAATTGCCTAAAATAATAGCAAATTTCAGCCCTGTAATATTACCCTGATCAATCTAATTCATTACATGCTAAACAAACTAAGTGCTTCAGGTGCCTACTGAAAAAGTGTAATTATACAGAATCAGAATTTATATTGGGGCTAACTTAAGAAGTGCTTTCAACATGTGATACGACCAAGCTAAACGATTCATTTGTCGCTAATATTGATTCTGAAATAAAGCCAATCATAGCATTCAATTTCCTTTTTATTTCATTGTTCTGAGCAACAGTAAAATGACCATCTCTCAAGAACTGCAAGTCCAATGAATTGTTTGAAGCTAGGATTGATTTTGAGATATAGCCAATTATAGCATTCAACTTGTTTTGTATTTCATTGTTCTGAGCAACAGTAAAATGACCATCTCTCAAGAACTGCAAGTCCAATGAATTGTTTGAAGCTAGGATTGATTTTGAGATATAGCCAATTATAGCATTCAATTTCCTTTGTATTTTACTGTTCTGAGCAACATTAAAATGACCATATCAAGCCTGAACTGTAATTCCAATTCTGATGAGATCTTCAGCAAAATGAAGCTCAGAATTGACACTAAATACAATTGCAAACTGAAATTTGATTTGACTGACAAATCACTTATTTTGCTTGATCTGATCATGCAAAATATGAAATGTCACCAAGATGACCTCTGAAAACTCAGATATGAAAACTTGTGGGTACAGTACAGACTCAAACAGATACTTGCACCACCATATTGTAGGTGTGTTCATGATGTCATATCATTTATCACAAAAACAAATTGATTGAAATCTAAAACATGCACAAAAGGTACTTTTTAAGAGAAAATGTGTAAAATCAAGGGCTTTGAGATTGCCCACTCTGTCGCCATTTATCATGATATTTTTTTGCTGCAGATACAACAATAAAGAAATACTGGTAGATACTAATAGATACTCAATGTATTAAATATGTTTTTATGTTTCAAGAAAACTGCAGAGTACCAATGAGAAGACAAGCAAGTAGATACAGAATATTTAGGAAGGCAGGGCCATAACTGGAGTGGGTTAGGTGAAAAGGACACCCCACCTTACCAAAAAGGAGATACATGACAAAGTCCTAAAGTCTCAAAAATGCCTGTGAGTTCAGCAAGCAAGCTACATGTAATAATATGTTTTATCCCATCCAAAAATTATTGTATCAAACAAATTCCTACTCTTTAGGAGAAGGTCCTCCTTTATGACAAAGTGCGCCCCAAAATAAATGCTGATCATGGCCTTAATGCAATGGTAACTGCTACCATACCCAACAGACCACAAGCACTGTCTTTGTTTGTTGGACAAAGATGCCGACATCTGCTTTCCGCATGGTACTATCCCGTCCAAAGAACACCTAATAAAATCGCAGTCTTGATTATTGTACGGGAATGCACTGTATCAATTCCCTTGGAAGTTTTGTGCGATGCATATTTGACTGAATTTACAATCTGCTGTTACATGATCAAGACTAACAAGATTGAATTTACTGGTGGAGCAGTGCGTGCAGTGTTTTGTGGCAAAACAAAGATGTTTATTTGGAATTTCAGCCAGGATATTTATTGTCACTGTACTTCTATTTTCTGTTCAACTTCTTTTACCTGCCTACGGCTCAGAGCGCTCAGGCACATATTTATTTTAAAGTGCATTTCCATGTTTGCGTGTGAATTGAGTTACTGGTTTTCAGTAAAAAATGCTATGAGATAAAATTACAACTTCTGACTTTAAAATGTGTTTGTTGTAACAATAAGTCAGGAGTTAAAGTTAAAACTTGCTTGAATTACATGTTTACATATTACATAATGGAATAATAGAAAATCAAATACAGGGACATTCAAA
Source organism: Ophioderma brevispina (assembly GCA_023653785.1). Taxonomy (NCBI): domain Eukaryota; kingdom Metazoa; phylum Echinodermata; class Ophiuroidea; order Amphilepidida; family Ophiodermatidae; genus Ophioderma; species Ophioderma brevispina. Next base: position 31,314 of record JAMKCH010021507.1, read on the forward strand.
ATCATCTTTAGGAGACCCTAAAATTTTCAAGTAATTTTCTAAGGGAACACAAAATTTGGATGACTAAAATGTTCCTAGTGCAAAGGGAGCCTCAAAATATTTTTTGTTTGTTTGACTCATTTTAAAGGGGCATTTCGTGATCCACAGCCTCGTCTCCCCGACTTGCCTCAAAAAGTTGAGATTTTCATATCATCTGAACTGTTAACATTAGAAATCCATGTGTGCCTAAACTTACGTGCAAATTCGTCCGTGTCTGCAAGTAATTTGCAATTTTGTATTTTCTGTCCGTAAACGGACAGAAATTATAGCACAGTGGCCTATGGGACTGTGGGAAACGAGCATTTGCTCATAACACAAAACCGCAAAGTCAGGATCAGAAAAGTTGTGAATAAGCTTTTCTCAAGAATATCTAGTGAACAATGAATAAAACAGAAGGGGCTGGAATCACAAAATGCACCTTTAACTTAGTGCCCTCAGTCAGTTTTATTAACATTTCCTAAATGCCTTGGTCATTCTTGTATCAGCTTATCAATCTCTTGGATCAGTGAATGTGTCATCAGAAAACAGAGGACCAGCCAAAGGGGACAAATGTTGCACATTTTTAGACAGAGGAGGATATACTGTAATTGCAATTTTTTTTGGATATGTATGTGACTGTGAGCATTAGGGTTTACTGAAAATCATAAAGATACCCAATAGACAAACAAGCAAAGCCATAAATCAGGTAAAATCTTTATTATAAATTATAGAGCAACCTTTTTTAATATAAGAAATAGGCTCAAATTATGTGTTGCAGGTTTTGTGGTAGTTTGCATGGTGTGCTCCCAGATGTACTCTAGTTCCCCCCCCCCTCAATATTAGTCAAAGCAAGCCAGGAAGATTACGTTTAGGTTTAGAATACCCATTCATATAGGATACATGTATGCCATTGCAAATATAAAGTTTTTGTGCAAGGAGAAAAATTTTACTTTTAGCAAGAAAATGACAATGGATGGTCCCAGAAAAATATTGGGCTAATCTACATAGAAAACTAACAGTGCAGTTTTTTCCAGGAAATTTAAGTTCCCATATTCATTATTTTTACCCTAAATGACAATAAAATTAACTTTATACCATGGATGTTGTAATATGGATTACAGAAATGAAATTTGCCAGATATTTTCTAGTTTTTACATAATTATTCAGGGAAGAAAATGGAATGAAAACTGTAATGATAATTGATATGCACGGCAATCACTAACAAATAGGAGTAATCCTGAATTGAGATGGAGACGAAATAAACCCTAACTAACATTGAAGGGTCAATCAAAGTCTTCAAAGAGTCAAAATACTACCGTTTTTTTTAATTTTTCGACAACAGTAAGTAGCATTTGTGTATTGGATAGCTCTTCTTGGTTGTACTTTAAGTTACAATAACAACATAAAGTAGGCCTAGTTGGAAAATGACCTTACAGTTATAGAAAATAAAAAAAGTTTCATTTACATTTTTATGGTCATTGATCTGGGTAATGCATAGTCCACTAAGTCATGTGGGGCATAATACTTCCAATTATCAATCAAATTATCCTAATCAATAACTTGCATCCCAGTGGGTGGGATGGGTTCAATAGATTGTTGATGGACTATTATGGATTTATCCAGTTATAAACTAAATCAATATTTTGACTATTGACAACATTCTAAGCTGACTCTCAAGAGGGATTTGTACAGAGTGGTTCCTGTTTTAACTTTTTGAAAATCAAGGTGAAACTGAGTTCATTTTTGATTTTAGATAAAATTCATACTTGTTTCTGGAAAAGAAACATATTTCTTGAACAACACAAGTTTAACATGTCACATATTTTCAAATAAGATTTCCAGAATGTACTAGAACTCCTGTAATGTTTTTGTCATCATTTCAGTTTTTTCTAATTTCACCAAAGGTTTTGCAGGTACTAGGTGAGATTACACCTACTGGACTATCTGAATCAATATGCCAGTGCATGGAAAAGGGCATGAACTTGGGAGTGCAGAACCCAGAAAAATCTTGAGAGTTGACAGAAAATAAATAAATATGATTTGTAAATTTCAATTTAAAACAAAAATGACAGTTTGTTGCATCAGTGATTTCTTGTAATAGTTACACAAATTAATATGTCCATACACTTTTGTTTTAGCCCAAAATGTTGAATAGAGTTCTTGTTGTTTTCAGGAAGGAAAAATTGTACATTTTTAGTACTTCTAAGAGAAAACCATTATGAGAAATATAAAAGGTAGATGGACCATTTTTTAAATCATGCTTTCTATTTTACAGCAGAACAGTGGCATAACCAGACTGGGTTGGTACATTTTGTGACCCCACTTTGCCTGGCCCGACTCAGAATTGAGCAGCCTTTACGGAATAAAGTGCATGTGATACTGTACTTTATTTACATGTAGTAAAGGCTGCTCAATTCTGAGTCGGGTCAGGCAAAGTGGGGTCACAAAATGTACCAACCCAACCAGACCTTTGCTAATGGGGCAGAAGGGGTGCCGAGTTAGTACTTTCTGAGGGGCCAAATTTATTTATTTGGAGGAGCAGGAAGGGGGAAGGGTTCTGAGGAGGGGCTCTTTGCCCCTGGTTATGCTACTGCACCACATTCAAAATTTTGAGCAAAATTGCTCCTTTATTCTAAAAGAGTTACCAAGTATTTGGAGCCCTCTTTGTTCATACCACCTAAAAAAATATTTCTCAGACCTAAAATGAATTCTGGCAAAAATTTGTCTTGAGCTTTCTTCAGATACAAAAATCTTAATTTGACATGGCTATCAATTGGGTCTTGAAACTACCTTTTACATAGATTTTATGTCAAGAATGGGGTAAGAGTTTTTATTTAGGAAATAAAACCAGATTGTAACAACCAAAGTCTTTTTAAAGGTCCATGGTCCGATTGTTAATAGCCTCATTACCAGAGACCCCAGATTTTACTGGAAGTGGTAAAAAATTTTCGTATCTGAAGAAAGCTACTATTTTTCTCATTTACACTGTGAAATCTTATGTCTAAAGGAAGTTTATTTTAGATGTTATGAGTGAAAATATGCCCCAGTGAAAATATGCCCCATTTTGGTCGACCAATATAAATTTTACACAGTACTCAATAAAAAATCATGTTTTTAGCTCTCGCTTCAAAACGGGTTGAAATATCGGCGCAAGACTTTACAGATACAGGGTTTTGGTGTGAAGGCCACTCTATCAAGATGAAAAATTTATAGACTTAAATCGGGTCATCCCCCTTTAATGCCGTGTCAGTATGTATGGAATATTGAATATTTATCTTATTTTCAATTTTATGCACAATAAGTCAAACACCAGGGTCAAACAGTGCATATCATATCAATAAACTTTTTCTTCAACAATAGGCCTAGGGTCATTGATTCCTTTCCAAGGTAATTTGTGCAATCAAAACACAATGTAGGCTATATTAAATTGGCAGTTGGGCAAGTCTCTCCACTTCAAAAATGTAGTGCCAAATGTAGTGCTCACCATATGTACTCCATTACACAGCCAGTAAGGGGACATTTTCTATGCCACACAGTGAAAACTAAAGTCTAACTTTAGGCCTAGGTTTAAACCAGGGTTAGTCCTTCATTAGTGGACCGCTTCCCTTGCATTATACTGTAAAAGTTGAAAATTCCTCATTGGGCTGTTTGGTCCATCCACAATGAATTCTTTCACCTGTTACCATGGTTACAGTACTCTTTCAGAGTATGTTGAAAAGAAATAAGGTCCACTCATGAAGGACTAACCCTGGTTTAAAACCATTTCTAAAGTTAATCCCCTGAGAACTACCGGCCGATTGGTTAAAAAGAAGGTGATACCGTTTATTGAACCAATCAGGTACATTGTTAGAGTGATGGTATCCCTCAGAAAGAGTGGAGTGAAATATTTTAGAAAAGCTGCTGTAATTGGTAACCCAAATGAACAAATTGAGTAACCAACCAATCGCAATCATTGTAAGAAATGCAGTAGACTCCAGGGGGTTAAGACACCCTTTGAGAATACCACCTTGATGAGGTCACCCAACACACAAAACCTGGACTTTCTATGCTCTTTTAAGCCTAGAGAGAATGCTAAAGAATTTAATTTTTAAACTGAAAATAGCCTTTGTTCACATCTGCTGGATAACCACAACCACAAACTGTAATTATGAACCTTCTTGACACTCTGAAGTTAAATAGATTCTTATTCTTCAATTTTGTGGTACAAGATATAGGAATTGTAACTATAGATCTAGTTGGAAGACAAAATGCCCTCGGTTAGGCATTTTGGGGGAGCACCTTTTGTATGTATACACATGTACATATTGCAATCAAAGTAGCCAATAATAAAATAATAAGTAAATAGATTTAAAGGTTGAATGAGTTTACGTTCAAACACTTTGTCATGCTTTATCACAAAATAAATCACAAAGCCAGGTAGGACTGAAGGCAGGCAGGCTAGCGTAACCAGGGGAGTCGAAACGTGGTAGGGAATGCATTGATTGGAAGCCATCAAGCATGTTTCCGTTGACTTCCTGTCTCCATCACGATAATAAAAATCAAGTCCACGTCTTTTGTGAGATGTGCACGAGTGTCTCCTGCAGTCCTGCTGCACTTCATCATATTCATACTAAGTGTAAAACAAGTTCAGACATTTTTTTTTCACTGATATATTTTTTCATAGCTTGGATTTTGCCGGCTTTGATCAATCATTCTTGTTTTTCATATAAGCTTTTCATAATTCTGTGGTCATTTTTCAAAGATGTTTTGTCTCAGTTACTTGTGGCAAAAGGGTTGCTACAGTACCTGGGTGTCATGATATTTGTTGCATTTTACAACCTTCAGATGGGAAAAGAACATAACTTTTAATACAGAAATACAGAAATTAAAACAAAAATATTTCCATTTGCCACCTTGGTTTGCAGGACTACATAAACGGTGCGCCCACAGGTAGAGTGCCCATCTCTCTGTCTTTGGCGTTTGGGCCAGACTCTGTCATACAATGTTGCTGTGGGGGTTCGCCACTCCTCCAGCACAGCGAGTCTGTTTTACATCCCCAGCATATGCTGGTACCCATTTATACTCCTGGGTGGAGAGAGGCAAGCAAGGTAAAGTGCCTTGCCCAAGTGCACAACACATTGCGACAGCGGGGCTCGAACCCACAACCTTATGCTTATGAGGCGAACACTGATCCAAACATCCTGCACTACATGTACCCCACACATGTACTGCATACAGTATGGCGAAAGAAAGAATTCTTCATTTAGTTAACAATATGTTCTTTTTTCATGTGACAAGCTTGTAGGTCAGAAGTGCAGAACATCCTATAAATGTCACCAACCAAAAAGATAATTAATGCATAGTTCTGTAAGCGAATATGAGATTGAACCCATTTATTATACTCTGTTCAGTCTGAACATTCAGAGGTCATTTCACTATACTTTATAAAACATGCAATCTGTCACCAGAGTCCAGCATAATATGAATAAATAAGGCTGACAGGGCTGGAAAGAAATATCAACATTTCCCGGGAATACAATAACAAAATTCCCTATAAGATGCAAAATTCCCTCCGAGATTTCAAAATTTAATACTAAAAAACAATATTTTATTCTTTTTTTAAAGGGTCAAAAAATTTCAATTCAAATAGTGAAAATTTCCCAGGGGATGTAATTCCCAACAATCCCCAACAGGCATGAGGCTGACCTGCTAATTGCTGGCCACTCTCTAAATTTGACCCTCAAACTGACATCAAAGGGAGGGTAAGGAGGAATAGAAGTGAGCCCTGAAATTTGTCGATTCTCGCAAACTACATGAACCGGCTTTTTCGAACTTGTTTTCCCACAGATGCTCCGCAGAATGACCAATTACCTTCTGAGTGGTCCATAGCCCTGCGGAAGAGGATATGGAAATAATGACCAATGTGAAGCACTCTAGCCAATATTGCTATAATGCATTAAATTCAGCATCACAATTAATTATTCATACTTTTAGAGGGTAAAATTTATCTAAGTATAAGGAATTCAACAATGAGATTTCTTCACTTACTGACTTTGAAGTTACGGCAACTTCTTGGTCAATACATTATGTACAAAGCACAAAACTGAAGTATCTAGCAACCATATTTTATCACAAGCACTACCAACTACCAAAAGTACCGTAAAGATTAAATATTTGTTGCTACAGTAATTGGTGCGGCTTTTTACGCACTTCTGACCAAGTGCGAGAAAATTAAGAACACATGAAATGTTTATTTTGTTGTATTGTACATTGTTAGGATAGCTGAAAAGTGAATTTAAACAACAAGTGAGATGCTAAAAATTGCAGAAATGCGAAAAATTTACATGTGCAAAAAATTACACAAACACGAAATTACCAACTTGACAGTACGTCAATTCCTCTCTTCCTGGGAGGCCTATGGAATCTGGTAAAATGTGAAGTGAAGCTCCACCTCATCCGTCCAAAATATAAATTTTAAAAAATTGTAGCAACAGATGCATTTTTTTTTATCAAAAGCAGGGAACATTTTGTTCAACAAATCCTATTTATTAGGACAGGTTAGATCAGCACAAATCAGCTACAGCTAGGTGCTGGACCTGTATTGCATGATGCACTAGTCCGGAATACACTTTGAAGTATTGTATAAAAAATGCGGGTCAAGACACAGAGCTCCGTTTTCTCAAATATTGTGCGACTGTTCTTTTAGTACATGGAGCTTACCAAAATGATCCCTTAGCTAGTCTGTATCTTTGGTTGCTCCGGAATTTGTACTACAGAGCAAAAATGGTTAATTTTGGAATTTTATTTTTATTGAATAATGATCCAAGAGATTGACCGTGTTGTGGGAAACTATACTTAGAGAATGTTTTGGCTATGGAATGCAAGAACTCATAAATTTCAATGCAATTATACATTCTAATAGCTTGTAGTGATACTGAAATGCATTTTAACTAGCTTATAATATTGCAGTGAGTTGATATACAGTGACTTTATTTTTATGCTGTTTTATAATCTGTGAAAATCAGCTTTTTACACTCTGTTAGATGTAGTTGTGGGACACTGGACACCCCAGGTCACAAATTATTTTTATTTTGCCCTGGAGAATATGGAAATGATTTTCTGTTCTTATAAAATCACTAAAATTATGCAATTAAACTTTACTTCAGGCTTAAAGTGAGTAAAGTGGAATGAGAAATCAACATCAAACGGAATGGCTAAATTGATGAGAAACAATCTCAGGGGATATCCAGGTTGGGGTGGGCACTAACACTTAAGTGACTGGGGGGGGTGGGTTCTATTGACCGCCAAAGTCGGTTTTCGCGCTGGCCGCTTTAATAACGAGGGATTTTTTGCGCCAACATTTTTTGTAATTGTCTAACTTTAGGATGGCACTTCTTTTGATACCAAATAATTAAAATCGGCCCAAGCCGTAAAGAGTTAATTTGGATGGGTCCCATGTACCCCCCTTGGGCCACTAACGGAAGTCAGCTGGGAATATTTAAAAAACTCAAGCAAAGCAAATTTTTTTTGCTATATATGTTCCCACATACCTTAAGTAACAATTATAAGTAAAATTAAAATACTTAACCCTTTAAAACACAATTTCATTGGGACGTTTGCTAAACGTTAACTGATACAGTCTATGGGAAAATACGTGTATTTTGCAACACCCATTAAAAATACAGATTCCTAAACTTCAAGTTTTTTTTAAATGTATTTTGGGTCTTTCTAAGTAGATATCAACATAAAATAAGTTTTCAAAAAGTTTGATTAAGTGCAAGGTTCATTTGAATTTTCCGTCTTTGTTCCCTTCTGCGTTTTTTGAAAACATGTAAATCTCCATTTTGTGACCAGGTAAATTTTGTATCTAGCCACCCTGAGTTTCTTTGAGATGCCATCCATTATAAATTGGCTAATTTTGAAAATTTCATTTGGTATCCACGTAGCCTCTTCTCTCCCTTACTTTTAAATGAACATTTGTATTCCTTCACCTTTTATGTAAGGCAGACACTGCACACACCTCAAACAAGGATCTATACGCGTTTTATCTTCAATTTTTAAATGCAGTTGTTTGTTCAGAACACCAGTGTTTAGCCCCCTATAAATCAAATATTATAACAGAATCAATTATTTATGCCAATATTCAAGAACATTTTAACCCTTAGGTAATTCATCACCCAATAAGGTAAAATAACAAATTTTGTTTGCTTGTCCTCCAACACTAATAGAGAGCTTTATGAGGTAGGTCAGTTGGTCTGGAAAAATAAACAGAATCACATTACACCAAATGTAAGTTTAATCAGTTCAAAGTGGATGACCTGATCATCAACCTCGTCACCCCACTTGACATAAAAATGAGATTTTGGTATCAGACAGGGGCAATAGCCGGATTGGTACTTTGACGGAGCTGAGCTGGCAGACTGCGGGGGCTGGGGTGCCCTAAATTGTCCAAATTAGGAGGCTGATTTTTGCACGATTTTTGTCCAATTTGACGGGGGCTTAGCGGCCCCCTCCTGGCTACGCCACTGAAAAAAGTTCATCATTTATACCCAGTGAAATTTTAGGCCAGGTAATTTTTGCTTAAGTTTTTGATGTTTTAACAAAAACATCAAAATGTGGCCAACCAAATCAATAAAACACTGTCACCTACTGGGCATAGTACCTGTTTGCCTAACAGTACTACATATAAATCCAAAAAGCATGACGGCTTTTAACACAACCTCAAAATTTCTAATCATGCTGTTTTGAATGTATTTAAAAAGCTTCCATGTGAGGAGAAACATATAAATCGGACCATGTCGGTCACCCACCTTTAAAAGATATAAGTTTATTTTTTTTTCATAATTTAGACATTTCAAGATAATGTTCAATGTCTGTTAGTCAATTTTAAAGTGAAAATTCTGAGAGAAAAAAATTAATATCGGTATTCCTTTTTGTTAAGGTAAGAGTAAATGCCACATTTTACAAAAAACAACAACAGGGTTGGTCAATGACTGGACAAGTATCCATATCCATCTGAATATCTTATTTTGGGACGAGATCGCTCATCTGCATCCCCGGGTTGTGCACATTTTTGCCATATAGGTAGGCCGTACATGTACTAAGTACTACTCTTTGCGCACTGTTTTCCAACATTTTGCCAGATTTTTAATGTTTAATTTATTTTTTAATCCATTCATAAAAAAATATGCAAATTGTTTGATTATAGAAATTAAAAAGTAGAATTCACTAGTACTATGGGGGTTACGTAGTCATACTGAGAATTTTGGGCACGTCAGACGAGTCATTAATCATCTTTTGCCATTTCACATTACGAATCACCCTCATTTCTAGTATAACGACATTACTAGTCAAATCGTTAGCACAAATCCCACACAAGAAATGTCCAAAATACAGACCTCAATATTTATTTTCATCGAAGAAACGAATTGCAGGAGATAATAACAATCAAGTCGTGCATGAGAAATACTGCGGCCATTAGATTAGGGTTATTTTTCTTAGTGTAAATTGACTTTTCCGACGCAGCACGGCGTCGCAAATACACTTTATACAGTGCTTGATTGCTACGGCTTTTCAATGCATTATGGCCTTTACGTCGTGCCGACCGCCAATGTCAAAAAACGACTAAAGGTTCCCTGTACTAAGAATTCACTAAGTTTGGCAGTTCAATACTAGACAAAGTTCCTGGTTGTCATGGTAATTAACTGATGAATAGTTATTCATAAGCCATAACAGGATTCATAATTCATACTAGCTATTCCTGTTAGTACCATAATTTATTTCATATGTTATTGGACCTGTATACATGTATAATTAAATATTAATTTGTTTAAAAAAAACTCTTTTGTTTTTTTTTTTTTTTTTTTTTTGTTTTTTTTTTTGTTTTTTTTTTTTTTTTTTTGTTTTTTTTTGTTTTTATTTTTAATTCTATACAGGTCCAATTCACAAAATATGGATCAGTTACATTTGGCCCTCATAAATAAAATTACCCAAGGTCAACATCATAATTAATTTGCAAGGTTGACCTGAACTGGGACAACCATGGTCGTGTTTGAAATGGGTTTCTATGGATGTAGCTATACGGTCCATGCATTTTCTCGACTAACCAGTTGCACAATGCTGAAATTTCTTGTTGGCTTCAACCCTTCTTGCATCCGCTTCTCTTCACATTTCCAAGTGCCTATCACTTCCTTTGAGGAAAAGTGTATACGGCTCGAAAAATCCAAGGAAACTTATCTCATTCATGCTATTTGCCAACGGTTTATTCCAAACACTGTGCTTGTTTGTTTCACGATTGAAATCTTTGAACAGTTTCGCGACCATCTTTCATCACGGTCGAAAACCGTATGCACCGTCCGTTAATCCGATTCCCATTGCTTGACGGCTGGTGGAGTAACGAAAATCAGATCAGACAATTTTGTGATGGGGTAGCTCTACGACTTCCTCTCTGGTTTTTGTTCCTTATGAACATTTTTGGAAGGAAAAAGGACCAAAATTGATTTTACTACCAATTCCGTTCCCTTGCCTACCACTACACTTGCCTCACAAACTACTGTAATTAACTCGCTGCTCGATCAACTGCATCATCGGTTTGTTGTTTTGCCAGATTAAAAATTGATTGACAGAGTTGTAAGTGGCAGTACCCCCGACTAAGATCCTTGGATTAGGATTTGACAATACTATAAATTTGTTAATTGATTGATGGCTTGTCCAATATTTAAAACAGAAACGCTATTCAAGAAAAGCAATAAACAAACTTCATACACTTAAGAGTAGTCATTCTGATTTATTTTTTGTTATAACAACTGAGATGGTGAATAATAAAGATGGCAACACCGGCTACAATGATTGTGGTGGTGCATGGTGGTGGTGCTGGTGTTGCATGGTGGTGGAGGTAGCGTGTTGGCGGGTGGTGGTGCCTGATGCAATGGTGTGTGTGCATGTGGTGGTTAGGTGGTGGCATGGTTTTGCTGGTGGTGGGATGTACTTGGTGGTGGTGGTGGCATGAATGGTGGTGGTGCATGGTGTTTGGTGCATGTGTTGCACTGTGTGCGTGGGGTTGTGGGGGGTGCGTGGTGGTGGTGGGTGGTGGGTGGGTGCATGATGGGGTGGTGGTGGCATGTGGGTGGTGGTGTTGCTGCTGCTGCTCTAGCTACTGGTGCTAGTGGTGCTGCCGCTGCCGGTGTCTTAGTGGAAAAAGGGTCAGTGTAGATTGTTATGAGAAGTTGCAAGTATATTTTACAGTGCTCTAACTTTAGTTTTCTCTCGCTTTTGGGGCGCCCCAAAACTTCCACCAAAACTGGTATTAAGATGGGTAGCAAATCTGTCATTTTTGGTAGATTTTTGGTAGCAGTGGTTTTTTTCAAACAACACCCGGGCCACATCCCTATACCCAAACCAACAGTGAGAAACCCCCCGGTGTGGTGTTATTAGTACAAATAAATTTGGACTTTTCTGAAAAGTTTTTGGCATGTGTGTGTTATGTGTGTGTGTGTGGTGTGCGGGGCATGTGTGTGTGCTGGTGTGTGTGTGTGTGTATGTGTGTGACTGTATGGTTGACTGTCGGTGTATGACTATGCGTTTTGTGGGGGTGGGTGTTGTGTATGTGTGTGGTGTTGGTGTGTGTGAGTGTGTGTGTGTGTGTGGTGTGTGTGTGCGTGTGGGGTTTGTGTGTTGTGTGTGTGTGTGTGTGTGTGTGTTGTGTGTGTGTGTGGGGGTGTGTGTGTGGTGTGTGTGTGTGTGTGTGCGCGCTCTTCTTCTCTTGCGGCTTGTGTGATCCGTGGGCACCTGTTGTATATTGTATTAAGTGCAGTCAGGAGACGACTCGACAACATAAATCATATATACATGGCCGAAATTGATATCAATAAATCTAATACGGTTATTTTCATATGGCAACTCGCTTCCAACGTACTGCTGGACAAGGCCTGAGAAACCTATGCTAAAAGTCGAAAGTCGCCTGAGTTAGATTCAACCGTGACAATTCGATCAAACTGACGTTTCTCAATAGAAAACCCTGGATCTTTATGACAAACTTGTACAAGAACACAACAGCCTTGCAAAAGTAAGATTTTTTATTTAAAAATTGTTTTCGGTACTGATCAAGGTTTTTTTTTATTATTTTTTCAATCACAAACCGGAAACACTCCGATTTAAATTAAGAATCATCTGATGTTTCGTTTGTTTCTTTGTTTAGATTTTTTTGTAATTTCATTTTTTTTTACGTTTAGTAGGTCCAGTTTGTATTAACATCCTACCGAACATCCCGTTTTTGTTTGTTTTTAATTGAAAGAATGATTACTTTTTAATTCAGTTTTGTATTGAAAAAAATGTTACTACTGTTTGTTGTTTTGGGGTATCAATTATCATATTTTTTTTGGAAAATATGGATTATTATAGATCAAGAAACATGGCCATAAAAAAGGGATTCAACTTTGTCAAATCCTTGATCGGGTTCAATTTATTAAGAAAAAAAAACGACTTTTGAGGATCTTGTCATTGAATATGATTTGCTACAATAACAGGAGATAGAGTATTTTTTTCTGATCAGTGGCATTTCTCTGGATTGGTTTCAAAACCCAAATAACATTCAATTGAACGTTTTCGAGACTATTTCTTTCTGCCTCACTTCTCGAAGTTGATAAATTCCTAGATATCGATCTATTCTGAAAGATTTGGCCCCAGTTGAAGTGTCGAAAATACATGGATTGATTCTCTGACGTTCTTGAAGACATTGATTGCAATCATTTCACAGGAGGCAATTTTAACTTGTACTATTGACCACGTTGCCGTTCCTTTAATTTTAAAATTTGTTCACAGAGCTATTGTTACAATCATTCTTAAACAGGATTGGCAGAGCCGATTCCCCAAATTGTCCTTCTCTTCTGCAATGACTTCTGAACTATTTTACATTTATTTGTGATTGTAGAAAGGTTTCTATTGTGCGGGGATGAACTCTGTTGTTGTATCAATATGCGACAATATTCTTTATCTTTTTCCAGTTGAATAAAAGTTGGCATTAGCGATATTTTCAGGGCATGATATGTGTATCAATTTTCTTTTCCTCTGTCTTAATGTTTTATATCATAGATGCAATTTCAGAAAACTTTCCCCATTTACGCTTTTAGCTCGGTGAAGAATAAAAAACCAAGTACTGAACATAAAATTGCGAACATAATAACAAACTTAAGCAGCATTTCAAAAATGGGGACTAGTAATCTTGATTCATTAATTATAGTAAATTTGATTTTCTAATTGTTTTGCCACGGCAGATGTTATAACTGGCTTATTTAGAGAGAGCGTTAGATGGATTGAGAGAGGGGAGAGTGAGTTTTGCGAGCTTTTGTGTGTGTTAGGTGTGCATGGATGGTATGTTTGAGTTGTCTTTGTGGCGTCTAGTTTTTGTCCTTTACTTATTTTTTGTGTCTATTGTTTGTTTTTCTGAAAAATTCCTGTGCAAAACTTTTCCCAAACCCATCTTCAATCATATTTGCCTTGCTCGCCCAATCTCGACAGCTGTATACCGCCGGGCGTTGTGAGGCATTATTGCCTTTTTTGGCGCACGATCTCTTCGGTCCCATTTATATCTGGTCCAGTGCTCCCTTCCTTTCCAGATTCCATGGTCTGACACATGATGCTTTTTTGCTGTATGCTCTCTGTTGAGATTTGGGCTAAATTAATTATTTTATCACTGACATTGATCATCTAGAGTATAGTCTAAGCTTTTGAGTAGAAGGGTTTGGTGTACAATATCTGTATGTTTTGCCTTCAGCAAACCAAACTAAGTACAGGTAATAAAAAAAAAAAAGAAACATGGCCAGGACTCTCGCAAATATGATAGATCAGATTCTAAAGGCTCCGCGTAGGATTCCAGCTTTCCTTGACGAAAATCTTCGATTTTCATCGAAAAATCTTGTTTTTTTTGTGTTTTTTTTTTTTTTTTTTTTGTTTTAAATGGCCGAACATGGATTCTTACCATTTATCGCAGCCTTTCACCCCCCCCCCCCCCAAAAACGTTGTTGATTAAAACGTTTATAATCGGCGACAATCAAGGTTTCTTGTTGAACCTCTGGATTTTCAACAATCAATAACCATAGATTGATGATGATGATGATTGATTGATTGATTGATTTGATTTTCGTGCTTTTTTTGGCTTGCTTGTTTGTTGTTTGTTTTTTTTTTTTTTTTTTTTTTTTACTTGCTTCTTTGCCTGCGTACCTGCTTGCTTGCTTACTTGCTTGCTTGCTGCTCGCTCGCTTGCTTGCTAAATCGGATTCTAAATGAAAACATTTACTGCATGCAATGCTTGCCAACAGGTTACCGTAAGCTAATACTCTAAATATAATTCAAAAACATACAAAATTGCTGGGTAATTACAGATAATTGTGAGGGTGTTTTGGTAGAGAATTAAATAAAAAATTTCCTTTAAAAGGAGGAAGGGCCGAGGTCAAGGGGAAAATATCCATGTAAAAGGTATGGGAAGGGAATTTTTCCACGTGACTTATGTGGACTTTTTGTTCTTACCATTAACTTAGCCGAGGCATCAGGACGGAAATTTAACACAGAGTGATAGGGGCTTCATATCCCTCTTACTTTTACGATTTTAAGAGAAAAATGTAACCAATAAACATGCTAAGAACAGAATACACCCTTATCGGGGAAAACAATCAAAGCATGACTTACCCACCACAAGATTGACCACTGCAGAAGCACCCAGCAGAAAAACAAAAGACAGAACTGGAAGAAGAAAAATTCCAGATATTTGCATGCCGACGGACGTAAAGATTTTAAGGATTCGGCACACGTCCCAACGTGATCAATAAATTTGTTTTAATATTAGAAACCTCTTCCCAAAATGTAAGATCCAAGTTCAGCAACAATGGTTCAACAATGACTTCATTATTTTCTTATTTTACTTGTCACCCAAAGACTTAATTTTACAAAAATGTTTTCAAAAATGTTCATCCACGCCATTGCACTATTTAAATTTCATATACAAATTAGAACATTCGGTACTTCAGAAATCTTACCTGTCATTCCACCGTATTGCATCGTAAATATCACATTTATAAGAAGTGTGCAATTGCCATCTATCTATACTATAAAAAATGAGATCAAAGATCATACGCATCTAGGTAAAGGTCACGTACAAAATCACGTTTCTTAGCTCTCACAGCCAAATGGATTGAAATATTGGTGCGAAAAACTGTACAGATGGGGTTTGGGGATGAAGGCCGATCTATCAAGATGAAAACTTTTTATATTATTTATTTATATCGGGCCATCCCCCTTTAAGCATCAGTTAATTTCCATGCACTCATAAACGATTTAAAGATGCTGTTAACCAGCAAATCACTGTAACAATTACAAATAAAAAGTTTTTTAAAAACTAAAAACATTTACTAATTTCATAATTTTTCGTCAATATTTCGTTTTTACGGTTAAGCCAAGGCGATTGTCTAAATTTGGGATTTCTTGGCCGCCATCCCCTGTTGCTGCTTACGCCCTCTATATTCATGTTTTTATTTTAGTGTTTACCCGTCGTGTTTTTATTCCACATCGCTCACGACGCTAACATGTGGGGAAGTGTGATCGCTTTGTATTACTACTCTTTTGAACATTAAATCTGTTTGTAATGTACGTTTCATGTTTTTGCTGGGTCTATCTTATTGAGCACATTCCTCGCATATGACGTTAAAATTGCACAACATTCTAAACGATCAAGACATGAGATTTTAAGAGGATATAAAAGCCCACGAATTATTTTCTGCCAACACTGCCTATTTGAAAAGTAGCAGTCCAAAACCCAAGCGAATAGAGCGGGTAGACCGTAGGCGACCCTCGCCAAAAAGCACACGAACACACTAACTTAGTCGGCCTATCCACGAAATGTCGACCATTTTGGGCCTTACTGCAAATTCTACGATTGTTGTAAAATCTTTCATATCAAACTGTAAATACGAGTATTGAATTTGAATGTAATCGGGTTGTATGTTACGGGGGTTTATTATGGCAGAATGCTGACAGGATTGTCCTAATAAAATTACAGTATTTTTTCCAGTAAATTTTAGTATTTTTTTTATTTTTTTTATTTTTTTTATTTTTTTTATATTCTTTGAAATTAGAATGGGCGCTCCACTTGATTTTGGTCATATAACTCATCTATAAATTCAGTGCAAAACTGTATTGGAAGAAGAGAGACCTCTTCTTTCAGCCCGTGCTGTTAACAGTTATGGCGCTTTCGTGTAAAAGCTAATAAACCTTCTGATGGGGTCCCGATCCCGCCCGCAAGAAAGACCGGTACAAAGTTAGGCAATTCGTGCGCTCCGAAGACGGCTGATACAAAGTTCGGCATTTCTTTCAGAGGCTCAGAATAATTCTTCAAACTGCATAGATATCTCGTTTTATCCCATATCACTGCAAAAACTGGGGTGTTAACTTTAACACTATGGGTGTTAATTTTAACACCGTCCTGTAATCAATAAGGGACTGCATCCACTGGTGTTAGATTTACAACATTTTGGTGATACCACCATGTTAGTGTTATATTAGCACAAATTGTGGTGTTACAATGTATGATATGACACTGCTTGGTGTTAATTTTACACCACATGGCGGTGTTAATTATTTTTAGCACTGCCGGTGCCAAATTGACACTACTGGTATTAATTTAACATAATCCTGGAATCAATACGGGACCGTACCTGTCATTTTGCAACGTCTATTTTGTTATTTTTTGCTTCTATTGTAACTGCTTACCTCTAACATTTCATAAGCAGATCACCAAAATTCATAATTAAAATTGTGCAACAACACCGAGCGGTGTTAAATTCTAAATTTCAACACCAGAAACTAACATCGACAAGCTTGACACCGACTTGGTGTTTTTTGCAGATAAATTAAACGGGGAATCTGGATATTGGTATAGATATAGAATCAGAAACCCTGTATTTGGAAAATATACGATGAGTCTTATTGAAAAATACTCAATTCCCTGGCACCGGGGATATAGAGGAGGAAGGACCCATGTCAAACATCACCGTTTACCCGGTGGGTGTATGGCCCCTCTATATCAATGCTAGGTTTGGTAGTACTCTCAAATTGTGGTCACTTTTTCAAGAGGGGCCATTTTAAGGTTACACAGGGGTCAAACTTTTAAAATGTTCCAATCATGTTGAAATGCCATATTGTCCGCCTAGTCATAAGGATTTTATGACCATCTATGACCATTGGTTTGGGAGTTATATGGTAAAAATGGCTAAAATGGTAAAAAGGGTCAATTTCTAATTGTACAGGGGTCAGAATCAGAAGTTGCTCCGATTTTGTTAAAAAATGAAAGAAGTTGCAAGTTGTTCATCTAGCTTAATGTGTCAAAATAAGGAATAGTTTGTACCATCTGCAATGTATAGTTATCATGTCATGCGACAAAATAGTTCATAGGGCAACATAATCCAATTGGCATTGACCTTCTTTGACCCTTATCTCTGTAAGTAAACATTTAACATAATCAAAACTATACCTCTTACACCAGGCAATGATTTGCAAGTATTTAAAATATAATCAGATTAACTTTTAATGTTGACCCCTGTACAAATTCAGATTGACCTTTTTTTTATCATTTTAGTCATTTTTACCCTATATCTCCAAAACCAATGGTCGTAGATGGTACAAACTATACATTTTTGGAATCTTTATGAATAGGCGGAAAATATGGTATACATTTCAACATGATTGGAGCATTTTAAAAGTTTGACCCTGTGTAAACTTAAATTGACCCCTATTGAAAAATTGATACCACAATTTGAGAGTACTAACTACCTAACATTGTTGTAAAGGGTCCATACTAACTACCAAAGGTGTTAAAAACCTTTTCTGTAGTGGGGTAAACTACTGACTTAATTAGCGAGTGTTATCTACCAAAAATGACTTAATTAACGACTGCTATCTACCAAAGATATCTTAATTAGTTAGTGCTATCTACCAAACATAACTTAATTAATGAGTACTATCTACCAAAGATGACTTAATTAATGAGTGCTAGCTACCAAAAATGACTTTAAAAATGTATGCTATTTACCAAAGATGACTTAATTAATTAGTGCTATCTGCCAAAGATGACTCAATTAATGAGTGCTATCTACCAAAGATGACTTAATTGATGAGTGATATCTACCAAAGATGACTTAATTAATGAGTGCTATCTACCAAAGATGACTTAATTGATGAGTGCTATCTACCAAAGATCACTTAATTGATGAGTGATATCTACCAAAGATGACTTAATTAATTAGTGCTATCTACCAAAGATGACTTAATCAATGAGTGCTAGCTACCAAATATTACTTTAAAAATGGATGATATATACCAAAGATGACTTAGTTAATGTGCGCTGTCCAAGAGTGATATCTACCAAAAATGACTTAATTAACGATTGCTATCTACCAAAGATCACTTAATTGATTAGTGCTATCTACCAAAGATGACTTAATTAATGAGTGCTAGCTACCAAAGATGACTTAATTAATGAGTGCTATCTACCAAAGATGACTTAATGAGTGCTAGCTACCAAAGATTACTTTAAAAATGAATGATATATACCAAAGATGACTTAGTTAATGTGCGCTATCTACCAAAATGACTTAATCAATTTAATTGAGTGATATCTACCAAAGATGACTTAGTTAATGTGTACTATCTACCAAGATGACTTAATTAATGAGTGCTATCTACCATAATGACTTCATTAATTTAATTGAGTGATATCTACCAAAGATGACTTGATTAATGAGTGCTGTATACCAAAGATGACTTAGTTAATGTGCGCTATCTACCAAAGATGACCTCATTAATATGCGCTACTAAAGATGACTTCATTAATGTGGGCTAACAAAGATGACTTCATTAATGAGACCTATCTACCAAAGATCACTTAATTAATTAGTGCTATCTACCAAAGATGACTTAATTAATTAGTGCTGTCAACCAAAGATGACTTAATTAATTAGTGCTATCAACCAAAGATGACTTAATTAATGAGTGCTATCTACCAAAGATGACTTAATGAGTGCTATCTACCAAAGATCACTTAATTGATGAGTGCTATCTACCAAAGATGACTTAATTAATGAGTGCTATCAACCAAAGATGACTTAATTAATGAGTGCTATCTACCAAAGATGACTTAATTGATGAGTGCTATCTACCAAAGATGACTTAATTAATTAGTGCTATCAACCAAAGATGATTTAATTAATTAGTGCTATCAACCAAAGATGACTTAATTAATGAGTGCTATCTACCAAAGATGACTTAATTGATGAGTGATATCTACCGAAGATGACTTAATTAATGAGTAATATCTACCAAAGATGACATAATGAGTGCTAGATACCAAAGATTACTTTAAAAATGAATGATATATACCAAAGATGACTTAGTTAATGTGCGCTATCTACCAAAATGACTTCATTAATTTAATTGAGTGATATCTACCAAAGATGACTTAGTTAATGTATGCTATCTACCAAGATGACTTGATTAATGAGTGCTGTATACCAAAGATGACTTAGTTAATGTGCACTATCTACCAAAGATGACCTCATTAATATGCGCTACTAAAGATGACTTCATTAATGTTCGCTAACAAAGATGACTTCATTAATTAGACCTATCTACCAAAGATCACTTAATTGATTAGTGCTATCTACCAAAGATGACTTGATTAATTAGTGCTATCAACCAAAGATGACTTCATTAATGAGTGCTATCTACCAAAGATCACTTAATTGATGAGTGATATCTACCGAAGATTTACCGAGGATGACTTTAAAATATATTATCTGCCAAAGATGACTTGATTAATGTTATGCTATCTACCAAAGATTAACGAGTGATATCTACCAAAAGATGATTTCATTAAAGTGTGCTATCTACAAAGCTGTCTTTATTAAAGTGTGATATCTTCAAAGAAAAATATTCCATTGCCACCATTGGTTGCAGGACTACATAACCGGTGTCGCCCACAGTAGAGTGCCCAGTCTCTCTTTCTTTGGCGTTGGCCAGACTCTTTCATAACAATTTGCTGTGGGGGTTCGCCACTCCTCAGCCAACAGCGTCTGTTTTCACATCCCCAGAGCGTGATACACTGGTACCAACATAATTACATACCTCCTGGGTGAGACGAGAGGCAAGCAGGTAAGTGCCTTGCCGCAAGTGCACAACACATTGCGACCCGACGGGTATGCTCCGAACCCACACCTTATTCTTATGAGGCGAACACTGAGCCAAACAGCCTGCACTACATGTACCCCACACATGTACTGCATACAGTATGGGAAAAGAAAGAATTCTTCATTTAGTTACAATAAAGTGATATCGTTTTTTCATTTGAAACAAGCTTGTAGGTACAAGAAAGTGCAGAACATTCCATCAAAATGTCACCACAACCAAAAAAGATAAATTAATGTGTATCTGTAAGCAAAATAATGAAGATGCACCCATTACTTAGCTAAAACTGTTCCTGTGATCTGAAATTACAGAGGTCATTTCACTATACTTATAAAACATGCAATCTGTCACCAGAGTCCCAGCATAAGAATATACACTACAAAGGCTTACCAGGGCTGGCAAAAAAAAAAATCAAAATTTCCGGGCATACCATAACAAAATCCCTAGATTGCAAAATTATCCCTCACGAGACTTCAATTTCCCTTCAATTCTCTAAGTATTTCTTTTTTAAAGGTCAAAAATTTCAATTCAAATAGTAAAATTTCCCAGGAATGGCATTCCAAAAATCCCCAACATGACATGAGGCATGACATTCTAATTGCTGGCACACTGTCTATAAAAATTTGTCAGCCCACTCACCACTTGACATCAGATGAGTGTATAGAAGGAATACGAAGATCTGAGCCCATGAAATTTTTTGTAGATTCTCGCAACTACATAAAACGGCTTTTTCTACTTGGTTTTCCCACAGATGCTCCGCAGAATGACAATTACCACCTCTGAGTGGCCCATAGCCTGCGTGAAGAGGATCATGAATTTAACCACTGTGAAGCACTCTAGCCATCTACTTCTATAATAGCATTGAAATTCTCATCACAAATTACTTATTCATCCTTTTAAGAGGTAAAATTTATATCAAGTTACCTGAATTCAATCAATGAGATTTCTTACACAATTACTGCATTTTAAGTTACGCGTAACCTTCTTTGCCCATTAACAGTATGTACAACGCACAACTGAGTTACTAGCAACCATTTTACACATCACAAAGACACTAACACCAAACTACCAAAACACACACCAGTCAATAAGAAATTAAATATTTGTCCACTTATTTGTTGCGCTATTTACGGCACTTCATCACAAGTGCGAAAGTAAGAAAAACACATGAAAATGTTTATTATATGTGTGTATAACCACTATGTACATTGTAGGAAATAGCTGCAAGTGTGATTTGAAAAACAACAAGTGAGATAGCTAAAAATTGTGCAGAAAATGCAGAAAAAATTACATGTGCAAAATTACACACACAGGCCGAAATTACCACTTTCACAGTACTCAAAATCACTTTCATCATCTCATCATGGGAGGTCTATTAGACTCATGGTAAAATTTTGAAGTCAGAAGCTACCACCTCATCCTACTCCCAAATATCATTTTAAAAATTTTGTACAACATGATTGCGCATTTTCATTTATCAAAAGCAAGGGAAAATATTTAAGCTCAACACATCCATACATTTACATATTAACAGGTTAGCAGCACAACTCAGCTAACAAGCCTACTAGTGCTGTACGGTATGCTGATCACTATCCCGGAAACACATTTGCAAATATTGATAAAATGCGGTCAACGACCCACAGACTACATAATTTCCGTTTTTCTCAAATTTTTGTCCGACAATGTTCTATTCTTAATTTATTACATGAGCTTAACAAAACACCAATTCCCTTATGTAGCTAGTCATCTTGGTTGATTCCAGAAATTTGTAGCTAACCGTAGCAAAAATGGTAATTGACTGTTAATTTTCTTGTGCAAATAATGATCCAAGAGCTGACCAGTTCGTTAGTGGGAACTAGACTTAGAGCATGGTTTTTGGCGATTAATAAGCAAGACCTCCCCAATAAATTTAAATGCAAGTATACCACTTCTAATAGCTTGTAGTTGATACTGATACATGCCATTTTAAAATACTTATAATATTAGCCGCTGAGTTGAGAATCAAGTCGCTTTATATTTTTTATGTCTGTTTTATAATCATAGTGAAAATCCCGTCTTATTACCCAATCTGTTCAGATTAGTTTTGTGGACACTTGACACCCAGTTCCAATTGTTTTTATTTTGGTCACCTGAGAGAATAATGGAAATCGATTATCTGTTCTTATAAAATCACTAAATTATGCAATTACACTTTACTTTCAGGCCTTAAGCGAGTAAAGGAATTAGAAAATTCAAACATCACTGACTTGCTAAATTTGATGAGAAATATCAGGTGGATTCCAGGTTTGGTGCTGGCACTTAACACTTCAGTGACTGGATGTGGATGTCCTAGGGACCCTCACAATTTGTTTTCGCGCTGGATGCTTTACGCAGCAGAGATTTTATCGCGCAACATGTTTTGTAATTGTCTAACTTTATGAGATGCACTTCTTTTATGACTACCACAATACTTAAAATCGGCCAAGCCGTTAAAGAGTTAATTTTGTGATGGTCCCAGGACCCCCGCTTGGCACTATCCCAGGAAAGTCCGCTCTGGGTAATATGTTAAAAAAATCAAGAACAACAGCAAATGTTCTTTTGGCTGATATATGTTCACACCTACATATAATAAACATTAATATACATTAAAAATCATTACCCTTTACGCTGCTGGAAAACACCAATTTCAGTGTGGACGATTGCCTAAAACGTTACAGTCAAGTAAAAAGTCTCCACTAAGGAACCATGCGATGTGATATTTGCAACACCCATCTAAAAATACAGGATCTAAAACTTCAAGTTTTTTTGTAAATGTAATTTGGGTGCTTATCTAATAAGATATCAACATAAATAAAAAGTTTTTTTTTTAAAAATTGGGTTTGTATTTGATTAAATAATGTTCGGGTTTTTTTTTATTTATGTTGAAAAACAACAGAAAAATATACCACCAGATATTGACAGACACAACAGTTCGCTCTAACTAAACGCCGCCGAGACTGCAGACCGCAGACCAGTTTCCCACTAGAAGGCAGACTCACGACGTTCCTCGTAAAAGGCAGACTCCAACCGCAGACTGTTTTTTCCTCTAAAAGGCGACCGTTGTCATCAATGGTACGTTTGTGTTATAGCTATTAACCCCAGAGTGCTCAGCCTCTACTACATAGCCCTTGCATTGCATTCTGTCACAGAATGTAACTCTTTTAGGGTAGTCAAATGATATCAAAATATTGTTGCCTGGGTGTATGTTTTAAATGCTCCCTCCTCCAAAATAACTACGTGTTTGTGCGGGATTATGTACTGAAATTAACAGCTTACCACTCCTCTGTTTCATCTAGCTCCATGAAACATTTGTAATTCAAGGATTGACCTTGAATATAGAAGTGGCCAGAGGTGGAAAACCTAGTAAAATATGTAGACCATTTGATGTGTTGCCTTGATGCATGACCCCACACAAGGATACACACATAAGACACACCATCAAATAAACTAATCCAGATTCATGAAACTTTGTTCATTACAGTTAGTTCACTCCAAAAAATGCGGGTCACGGCCTCCATTAATAGAAGAACAGTGCGTGCGTTCTGCCTCATGTAGACCCAACAGACCCCCCTGCGGTCTGGCATCTGCACAGGATCTGCTTTTAGAGGAACCAGGACCATTTATGAAATTTTGTGACCAGGTACAATTTTAGTAATCTAATTCACCCTGATTTCGTTTGAAGGCCTATCCATGATATTGGCCTTAATTTTGACATTACTTTGGGGCTCCACTCCCTCTTCTCATCCTTAACTTTTAAATGACACTTTGTATGAAGCCTTTTAATGTAAGCCTACATCTGCATTCAAGAGTTACACACAAATAAGCAACACAGGGAATCGATACGCTGTTGTTTTATTCTTCATTTTTATTCCGTTGTATTCAGAAACACCAGTGTTTAGCCCCTATAATCAAAGATAATAATCAAGAAGTCCAATTATCCAATATGCAAGAACATTTTACCCTTAGGTAATTCCTCACCAATAAGGAAAAAAATAACAATTTTGTTTCATTGTCCTCCACAACAATGAAGAGCTTATGAAGGTAGGGCAGTTGGTCTGGAAAAATAACAAACTCAAAGCAAAATGTCAGCCCAAATGGTAAAGTTTTTATCATTCAAAGGTGGTGACCTTATCTCAACCTCGTCACCCACCCTGACAAACATTGAGAAGTGATTGGTATCAGAAAACAGGGGGCTAGCCCGGATTGTAATTTGACGGGAGGCTGAGCTGGCAGACAGGTGGCTGGGGTGCCTAAAATTATGTCCAAATAAAGCTGATTGAATGCCGAAATTTTGTCAAATTTGACAGGGGGCTAGCGCCCCCTGATACCCCCTACACCTGGCTACAGCCACTGAGATAGAAAGTTCACATCCTAATTTTCTAACCCAGTGACAAATTTTAGAAGGCCCAAGGTAAATGTTTGCTTAAGTTTAATGATCGTTATAACAAAAAACATCAAAAATGATGAGCCAAACCAAATCAATTAAAAACACAGTCTATGGGCATAGTACCTGTTTTTTGTGCTTACAGACTACTATATCCAAAAAGCAAGGACCAGATTATAACTCAAAATTTTCTAATCCGATGTTTGGGATGATATAAAGCTTCCATGTTAGGGAAAAACACATATAAATCGTAACGCATGATCGGGTCAACCCACCTTTAAGATTAAGTTTGTTTTTCAATAATTTAGACATTTCAAGATACTTCAAAATGCTGTAGTGCAATCACAAACACCGTTATCAACTTGCTGAGAGGAAAAAATTTATGATCGGTATATCTTTTTGTTAAGAGTAAAGATAAATGCCACACATTTACAAAACACAACAACAACAGGGTATGGCTCAATGACTGACAAAGATTCCATAGTCCATCTGAATAGCTTATTTTGGGGACCAATCGGACTCATCTGCATCCCCAGAGTGTGCACCATTTTGCATATCGGATAGGCCTCCATGTACATCGTACAACTTTTGGTGCCACATGTGTTCCAACAATTATGGTGCCAGTCATAGATGTATGTGTATTTATTTTGGAAAGCCAATGACTAAAAATATGCAAACAGGGGTGATTGCGAAAAGTAAAACGTAAAAATCACTAGTAACCCAACGGAGTCAGACTCAAATTTCAGGGCACGGCCGACAGTCAATTATCAATCTTATTGCATTTCAACATTATACGAATACACCGCAGTTCTAGTATAACGACATACATAAGTCAAAATCGTGTAGCACAAATCCCAACAGAATATCTCCAAATACAGACTTAATATTGATTTTTCATCGAAGAAACAGAATGGCAGGAGATAACTACAGTACAAGTCTGATCATGATAAACATCACACACGCGAGCCACTTAGGGTTATTTTTTCTTAGTGTAATTGGACTTCCGACGTCAGCAACTGCGTCGCCACACACATACACTTTATACAGGGCTGCTTGAATTCTACGAGCTTTTTCAAATGCATATTGGCACTTTACTTTGTGCCGAACCACCATGTCAAAAACGACGTAAGGTTCCCTGTACTAAATTCACTACGTATTGGCAGGTTTCAATAACTAACTATCACAGTTCCTGTTGTCATGGTATATAACTGATGACTAGTTTATTCATAAGCCCTCACAGAGGCATAATTTCTCACAGACGAGCTATCCTGTTAGTACCAAATAATTTCTTTCATATTTTTGGAAAACACTGTAAGAGAATTAAAAATATTAGATTTTAATTCCTACAGGTCCAACTTCACAAAATATGGATCAGTTACATTTGGACCCTCATCCATAATTACCCAAAGAGTCACAGTCATAAATGATATATTGCACGGTGACCTGAACTGAAGACAAACCAATTTCGTTGTTATGAATGTTTCTATGGGATGTAACGATAACGGTTCCCTGCCTGGTTCCACTTACCAATTCCACCAATGCTGAAATTTCTCGGTGGCTTCAGAACCCTTCTTGCATACGCTTCTCTCACAATTTCCAAGTTGCTATCACTTCCTTGAGGAAAAGTGTATACGGCTCGAAAAATCCAAGGAAACTTAGCTCCTCATGCCTAATTGCCAACCGGTTTATTCCAAAACACTTTGCTTGTTTTCCACGGTTGAAAACTTTGAACAGTTCGCGACAGTCTTCATCACAGGCGACCGTATTGCAAAAACCGTCGTATTGCCGATTCCCATTGCTTGGACGGCTGTGGATTAAGCTCAGATCAGAAATGTTTCTTTGGTGATGTTGTAAGCTCTTACAGCTTCCCCTCTGGTTTTTGTCTCTTAATGAGACAATTTTGGCAAAGAAAAGGACACAAAAATTGATGTTACTACCAATTCAGTTCCCCCCTGCCTACTCTACCACTACACTTGCCTCACAAACTACTGTAATTTCACGCGCTGCTCGTCACTGCATCAATCGGTGTGTTGGGTTGGCCAGATGTCAAGAAATTGATTGACAGAATGATAAGTGGCATACCCGACTAAAGACATCCTTGGATTAGAACTTTGACAATACACGCTAAGGTTGTTAATTGATTGATGATTGTCAATAGTTAAACAGAACGCCTTCACCAAAAGCAAATAAAAACAAACTCATAAACGTAAGAGTATCATTCTCGATTTATTTTTTTTATAAAGAACTGAGACCTGTGAACTATAAGCTGGCAACACCGGCCAAATGATGGTGGTGGTGCATGGTGTGGTGGTGCATGGTGTTGACATGGTGGTGAAGGAGCGTGTTTGGCGTTCGATGTGTATACGCATGATGCATGGGTGGTGGTGCTGGTGGATGGTGGTTGGGCATGGTGTTGCATGGTGGTGGAGGAGCGTATGTGTGGTGTGTGCGCATGATCCGTGGTGGGTGCATGTGGCGTTGGTGGTGCATGTGTTGCATGGTGGTATGATGTATCGGTGGTGGTGTCTTGGTGGTGGTGGTGCATATGGTGGTGATGATAGTGGAGGATATTGTGAGTGGTGGTATCTGGTGTGTTGCTGCTGCTGCTCTAGCTACTGGTGCTAGTATATCTGCCCGATGTTCTTGTGGAAGGGTCAGTGTAGAATTGTATGAGAACTGCAAGTATAATTTTAACAGTGCTCATACAAGTTATGTTTCCTCTCAGCTTTTTGGGGCTGCCCCCTGGGTAGCAAATCTTATTTTTGGTAGATTTTTGTACAGGGTTCAAAACACCCGGGCGCACATCCCTATCCCACCCAAACCCAAAGTGAGACCAACAACCCCATACATGGTGATGTAGTAGTACAATAAATTTTGGACTTTTCTGAAAGTGTGCAATTGTGTGTGTGTGTGTGTGGGTAGTGTGCGTGCATGTGCATAGGTGCTGTAGTGTGTGTATTGTGTACCGGTATGTGTGACTGTCGGTGCAACTAACTAATCGTTTGGTGGGGGGTTGAGGTTGTGTACGACTGGAACATGGTGTGTGTGTGTAGAGTGTGTGTTGTGTGTGTGTTTAGGTGGTGGGTGTACTCGATACATGTGTTGTGGTCATGTGTGTGTGTGTTGGTGTGGTGATTGTTGTGTGTGTTGTGTAGAGGTGATGGTGTGGTGGATGTGCTTACTACACTTAATTGCGGACCGGTGGCTCACACAAACACACAACCAATTATTGTAGTATACCAAAAAGTCACTTTTCTTGTGGGATACCCATAACCAAGGCACACCGGTACACAATAAAAGTTGACTTCTTTACTTCAAATGCGGTTTCTATTCACTCTTAGCTGTTTTCAACCAAAAATATTCCCGGTCCGCCGACAATTAAGTTGTTTTTTCGCGGTCTCGTTGAAGTCTTTTGACTATCCAAAACACAACACACCTTGTGTCAACCACGCCAAATCCGCTCTTTTTCATTACATCGTCCTCCACAATGCTCCTAAACATTAATGGTTCTGCCTCTATCTACTATAGATCATTTGCATTTTCAACAGCCTCTTGCATCATAATATGATGTCATTTGAGTGGGATCATTTAACACTTATCTACCGGGGTGGTCAGGGGGTACCTAGAATTACGTTAGAATAACGTCATAAAGTTGCATGTCAGCAAAACTGTCAATTTCCAATTGTAGAATAGTGGAAATTTCTTCTTTTTTTCATCAAGAAAAGTTTCGAATGTCCCAGAATTAATCACGCGTCCTTATCCGGCCATGTACTGATAGACATGTGTATCATCAAAAAAAAAATAAGAACAGCCATTCCAAAAGTACCGAACAGGTGCTCGGCATCTAATTAATAATCTCTTGTATTCAGCACTCTATTTTCATCAATAACACCTACTTCAACGCACCGCATAACCCGATTCCTATCCACCCAATATAGGGACCGTACCTAATCATGTGTGCGTGCGCGCATATGGTGTGTTCTTTTAGTTCACAAGTGAACCAGGCTGAGTAAACCATGGATAAAGCCTCAACTAACACAGTGACACTCTAAAACGTACATACACAACCAATTTATTTTTTTTTTGCAATGCGGCTACCACAATCAAGGTACCAAACATTGTTGATGTGAAAAACGGGTTCCCTACCGGTACCCTAAATTAATGTGTAGGATGAGTCATATGTTGTGTGTGTGTGGTGCATGTGTGTTTGTGTGTGATTGTGTGTGTGTGGTGTGTGTGTGTGTGTGTGATGTGTGGTGTGTTATAGTATGTGTGGTGGTGTGTGTGTGTTTGTGTGCGCGCGCGCTTCTCTGGACGGCTAGTGTGAATGCCGTCGGCACACTGTTGTCGTAGTAATATGTATAAGCATAGAGACGCCCGCGGACGTCATAAATCCGATAATTACCTGCGAAATGATAGTCACTATCTAATACGAGTATTATTCACTATAAGCGCAACTGGCTTCAACGTACTGCTGGACAAGGCTTGAGAAAACGTAGCTAAAAGTCGAAAGTCCCTGAGTTAGATTCAACCGTGACAATTCGATCAAACTGACGGATTTCTCAATAGAACAAAACCATGGTTTCTTTATGAAAACTTATTGGTACAACCAAAAACAAAACAAATGAAAAAAAATAACTCCGGGCAAAGGAAGAATATTTTTTTATTTAAAATTGGTTTTCGTTAACGGATCAGGTTTTTTTAATCTGATTATTTTTTCAGCAACAAAACGGAAACTTCCTAAGTTTATTAAAGAACTTCCATCGATGGGTTGATTTGGTTCTTGGGAGTTATATTATTGGTTTCATTTCATTTGGTTGTTTTACGGTGATTCCCGGTTGTATTAAACATCCGCCAAGAACAGCCAGGTTGTGTTGTTTTTAATTGAAAAAGCAATATATTTTAATCATTCATTTTGTAGTGAAAACAATGTTACTGTCGTTGTTGTTTTGGGGTCAATTAATCATATTTTGTTTGGAAAAATATGGATTAGTATAGATCAAGAAACATGCCAATAGAAAAGGATCAAACTTTTTGCTCAGATCTTGATCGAGTTTTCAATTTTATATAAGACTTTTGAGGATCTCAGTATCATTGATAGCATATTTCCTAATCACAGACAGGAGAAGTATGTTTTCTAATCAATAGTATATCTCTGGATTGGTTTTTCAAAACCAAATACATTCAATTGACAACTTTTTCGACGACTATTTCTGCTTCAATCACTTCTCGAATTGATACAGTGCCTACAGAGATGCGTATCAACAAATCTGTCAAAGATTTGGCCCAGTTGAAATGTCGAAAATAATGATATTGATTCATCTTGGACGTTCTTGAAGACATTTATTGGAACATGTCACAGGAGCAATTTTACTTGTACTCATTGAAACAGTAATGCAGTTCCTTTTAATTTTAAAAATTGTTCCACAGAGACTATTATGGACCTAATAATTTCTTAAACAGGATTGGCATAGCCGATTCCCCAAATTGTTTCTTCTTCTCGCATAACTTCCGAAACTCTTTTACATTTATTTTGTAATTGGAGAAAGGTTTCTCTATTGTGGGATGAACTCTGTTTTTTTTAAATCAATAATCATAATCTTCTTTCTCTTTTCTAAATTTGATAAAATGTTTTGGCATTAGCGATTGTCAGAGCAATATATGTGTACATTTTCTTTTCCTCTGCTTAAGTTTTTATATTCCAAGATGCAAATTTACAGACAACTTCTCCCATTTTAAACGCTTTTTTTAAGCTCAATGGTTACAGAATAAAACCAGTATGAACCATAAAACACATGCTGAACATAATAACAAACTTAAAGCAGCATATTCAAAAAATGGACAATTCACTCTTGATTCATAATTTATAGTTACATTTAATTTTCTAATTGGTTTTGCCACTGCAACTGTGCTAATCTGCTTATTTAGAGAGATAGAGAGAGAGAGAGCTGAAGGGAGAGTGAGTATTTGTGAGCTTTTGTGTGTGATATGGTGTGCTGCGATAGATTATTTCTTGCTGAGTTGTCTTTGTGGTGTCTTTATGTCTTTTGTCTTGTCCTATTATTTTTGTGTCTATTTTTTGTTTTTTTGAAAAATCCTGTGCAAAACTTTTCCACAAACCCATCTTCAATCACTGTTTTCCTTGCTCGCCCTCTCGACAGCTTTATACCAACCAGCCGGGCGGTGTGTCATTATTGGCCTTTTTTTGGCGCACGATCTCTATCGTTTCTGTTCCATATCTCTGGTCCATAGTGCTCCCTTCCTTTCATTCCAATTCCATTGTCTGCCACACGATGCTTGGCTGGTAGGCATCTCTGTGAGATTTGAGATGTGGGCTAAATTAATCTAGTTTATCCATGACATTGATCCTAATGTATTATTCTAAAGCTTTTGAGTAGAAGGGTTTGGTGGACACTATCTGTATGTTTTGTCCTCAAAGCACACAACACAAACAAGTAACAGGTACCCATAAAAACAAAAACAAAACAATGCATGTCCATGGACTCTCGCAAATATGTAGAATTCATATTCTAACATGCAGGTCCGCTAGTATCCAGCATACTCTTGACGATAATCTTCGATTGTCAATCGAAAAAACTTGTTTATAATGGACCGAACATGGATTCTTAAATCCATTATAAACCAAAGCCTTTACCAACCACAACCCCCCCCCCAACAAAAAACGTTTTTGATATAAAAACAAGTTTATCGCGACAGCAAGTTTCTTTGTGTTGAACACCTCTGATTTCAAACAATATTCAATAAACCAATAGATTGAATTGTCCTGATTTCTTGATTGATATGTGATTGATTGTTGATGATTGATTTTTCGCATTGCTTGCTTGCTTTTTGTTATGTTTGCATCTATCCTGCTTGCCTGCTTACCTGCTTGCTTGCTTACTTGATTGCCCTTACTTTCTTGCTGCTGCTCGCTCTCTAATTTCTTTGCTAATCTGGATTCTCATGAAAACCTTTACCTGACATGCATCCTTGCCAACAGGTTACCAAAGAAGTAAAGGCATACTAGAAATATTAATTCCCAACAACCATTTGCTGGGTATTACGATATTGTGAGGGTGTAGAGAATAAAAAAATCACACAACACACAACTTTTGGCCTTCCACAAATGTCGACATTTTGGCCTATACTGCAAATTCTAACAGATTGTGGTAAACTATATCATATCAACTGTAATAAGTGAATTTGAATGGTAAATCTTATTGGATGTTACGAAAGGGGTTATATTGGCAGAATATGCTGTGACAGGATTTTCCTACATAAAATACAGTATGTGTTTCCAGAACTTTTAGTACTCATATTGCAAAATTTATAACATGTATAAAAATTTTTATATTCTTCTTGAATTAGAATGGGAGCTCCACTATTTATTATGTCATATAATCATCCCTATAATCATGTGCAACAACTGTATCGGAAGAAAGATACTATTTTTCATCCCGTGCTTTTAACGTTATGGCGCTTTCGTGTAGAATAAAAGTAATACACCTAGACGAGAGGGGATCCGATCCCGCCCGCAAGACAGACGGGACAAATAGGCATTCTAAAGCGCTCCGAACTCTGATACAAGTTCGGCCTTTCATTCAGAGGCTCAGCCAAAAGTCTTCAAACTGTATAGATAGCCTCGTTATACCATATCACACTTCACTAATCACTGCAAAACTGGGGTTTAAACTTTAACACTATGGGTGTTAATTTTAAACACCGTCTGGAATCGATAAGGGACTGCACCCACTGGTGTTAAATTTACACCATTTTGGTGATACCACCACCATGTAAGTGTTATATTACACAAATTGGTGGTGTTACAGTGTATGATATGACACTGCTTGGTGTTAATTTTACACCACAATGGCGGTGTTAATGATTTTTTAACACTGCCGGTGCAAATTGACACACTGGTATAATTTAACATACTCCTGCAATCAATACGGGACCGTACCTGTCATTTTGCAAAACGTCTATTTTGTTTTTTTTGCTTCTATTGTAACTGCTTACCTCTAACTTTTCAGAATGCAGAATCACCAAATTATAATTAAAATTGTGCAACAACCCCGAGCGTTGTTAAATTCTAAATTTCAACCCCAGAACCTACATCGACAAGCTTGACACCGACTTGGTGTTTTTGCAGATAAATTAAACGGGAATCTGGATATTGGTATAGATATACGAACAGAAACCCTGTATTATTGGAAAATATCGATGAGTCTTATTTGAAAAAATCTCACTTCCCTGGCACCGGGGTTTATAGAGAGGAGGCACCCCTGTCACAAACATCAATCACCCACCGTTTTACCGGTGGGTGTATGCCCTCTTTATCAATGTCCGGTAGTTAGTACTCTCAAATTGTGGTCACTTTTCAATAGGGCCATTTTAAGATTACACAAGGTCAAACTTTTTAATGCATCCAATCATGTTGAAATGCCCTATTGTCCGCCTACGTCATAGGCTCTTATACCATATATGACCTTGGTTTGGGAGTTATATTGTAAAAATGGCTAAAGGGTAAAAAGGGTCCAATTTCTAATTGTAACAACAGGAAGTCAGAATCAGAGTTTGCTGCTCCGATTTTGTTAAAAAAATGAAAGAAGTTGCAGTTTTCTATCTACCTTAACTCTCATTTCAAAATAAGGAATAACTTTGTCCCAATCTTCAATGTATAGTTATCATGGTCATGCGACAAAAAGTTCATAGTGCAACATAATCCATTGGCATGGACCTTCTTTGACCTTATCTCTGTAAGTAAACATTTTAACATAATCAACGAACCTCTACCCCAGGCAATGATTTGCAAGTATTTAAATATCATCAGATGAACCTTTTAATGTTTTACCCCTGTACAATTGATATTGCGACCATTTTTTTAAATCCTTTTGTCATTTTTACCCGATAACCCCCAAAACCAATGGTCCGTAGATGTAGCAAACTATACATTTTTTGGGAATCCTTATGAATAGTCATGCGGAAATAGTGTTATACCTTTCTGACACGATTGGAAGCAATTATAAAACAAAGATTGAGACCCTGTGTAAACTGAATTGACCCCTATTGACATATGATACCACATTTGAGAGTACGAACTACCTACATTGTGATCCAAAAAGGTCCCATAACAATAACTAACCACAAAGGTGTTTAACAAACACCCTTCTTTGTAGTGGGGTAAACTCTGACTTAATTAGCGAGTGTTATCTACCACAAATGACTTAATTAACGACTGCTATCTACCAAAGATATCTTAATTAGTTAGTGCTATCTACCAACAATAACTTAATTAATGATCTATCTACCAGACGATTGACTCATTAATGAGTGCTAGCTAAAAACCAAAATGACTTTAAAATGTGTATGCTCTTTTACCACAAGATAACACATTTAATTAATTCGTGCTATCATGCCAAAGATGACTCAATTCATGATGCTATCTCGCCACGATGCCTTAAATACACATTGATGAGTGAGCTCTACCAAAGATGATTAATTAAATAGAGTGCTAGCCATACCAAGCTGTGCATTAATGAGGAGTTGCTAGCCTACCAAAGATCACTTATTATTGTATGAGTGATATCATACCACAAAGATGACTTAATTATTAGTGCTATCTACCAGAGGAGACTTAATTCAAAATGAGTGCTATACCAAATATTACGTAAAAATGGATGATATATCGCCAAGATACTTAGTTATGGCCTGTCAAGGTGAGATCTACAAATGACTTAATTAACGATTGCTATCTAACCAAAGATCACTTAATTGATTAAAGTGCTATCTCCCAAAGATGACTTCTTAATGATTGCTAGTAACCAAGTGACTTAATTATGAGTCTATCTACCAAAGATGACTTAATGAGTGCAGCTACCAAAATTACTTACACCATAATGATATAGACCACAAAGATTACTTAGTTTAATATTGCGCTATCTACCAAAAAGACTTATAAAATCAATCATAAGTGGGATAGCTACCAAAGATGACTTAGTTTAATGTGTACCTATCTACCAAGATGACTTAATTAATTAGTGCTATCTCCATAATCTTCATTAATTTAAGATTGAGTGATATCTACAAGCTGACTTGATTAAATGAGTGCTGTATACCACAGATGACTTAGTTATGATGGCGCTATCTACCAAAGATGCCCATTAATTGCGCTACTAAAATGACTCAATTATGTGGGCTAACAAAGATGACTTCATTAATGAGACCTATCTAACACAAGAGATCACCAAACTTAATTAGCTGCTATCAACCAAAGATGACTTAATTAATTAGTAGCTGTCAACACAAATATTACTATTACTTAGTGCTATCAACCAAGAAATCACTTAATTACATGATTGTATACTCCCAAATATGACTAATCATGAGTGCTATCATACAAGATCACTTAAAATTGATGAGTGCGCTTATCTACCAAATACTTAATTAATGAGTTCGACAACCAAAGATACATCAAATAATGAGTGCTATCTACCAAGAGGAACTTATTGAGACATGCTAATCTACCAAAGATGACGTAATTCCACTTAGTGCTATCAACACAAACACATGATTTAATTATTAGTGCATCCACCAAAGCTGACTTAATTAATAGAGTGCTTCTACCAAGAATGACTTATGTAGTGGATAGCTAACCCAAGAAGATGACTTAATTAATGGAGTAATCCATACCAAAATGACAATAATGAGTGCTAGCTACCAAAGATTACTTTCAAAATGAATGATATATAAACAAAAATAAAAAAAAAACAAAAATAGCAAAGCAAACCCCCTTCTCCCCCCCACTCCCCTCGCCACCCTCTCCTCTCCCTCTTACCTCCGACCCGCCCTAGGCCGCGCCTAAACTCGCGCCCTTCCCTCTACACCATGACGTAGTTAATGTGACGCTATCTACCAAACTCGTATCCTAATTAACTTGGAGTGACATATCATACCACACAGATACGTAGTAATGTATGCTATCTACCAAGATGACTTGATTACTGAGTGCTGTTACAAAGATGACTTAGTTAATGTGCACTATCTACCAAGATGACCTACATTAATATGCGCTTACTAAGATGACTTCATTCATGTTCGACTAACCAAAAGATGACTTTCATTATTAGACCCTATCTACCACAGATCACTTAATTACTTAGTGCTATCTACCAAAGATAACTTGATTAATAGTGCTATCAACCAAAGATGACTTCATTAATGATGCTATCTACCAAAGATGACTTAATTGAATGATTTCACGAGTATTTATCCGAGGATGACTTTTTTAAAATAATATTATCTGCCAAAGATGACTTGATAATGTTATGCTATCTACCAAAGCTTAAAACGAGGATATCTAAACAAAAGAATATTGTTAAAGTGTCTATCTCACAGCTGTCGTTATTAAAGTGTGATTATCGTCAAAGAATGCCCCGCGTCAAGTGAATTCTCTCCATAGACGAACTTTTATTGAGGAATTAGGCAAGATTTTACGTGGATGTTAAATCATCTTCAATGTCAGCTAATATGATACATGTATCTGCCATAAAGAGTAAAAACGTTGCGTTGTTTGCAAAAGGTAGTCTTTGTGGTGATATAAACTTTTACTTAAAGATGATACAATGGAACTTATGTTACTGCGTGCTAGTATTGTGCCTTACTACCTCGCAGTAATTTTGAATGATGCTCCACCATATATAGCAGAGGGTCATCAATCAAACCTCTTTGACTTCTCTTTTTCACATCGAATGAAAATGGCTCATCTTTGGTGATATTGGAAATGTCCAGTCCAACTCCTTTAATTCCCCATTAAACTTTGCCGTTTCTCCTTCCCTCCTCCTTCCTCCCCCGCCTCTGCATCATCCGCCACCAAGAATCTCGAAAGTTTGGAAATTGGGGGGGCGCTCTCCAAAAACTCACTATGAATTCATACGATGGCGGCCAAGCTTCTTTCAATATAGCAAATCAACCAAAACGATCACGATAGATATACCAAGCAATACAGACACCAACCACAAACCGATTTAAAGGAAATGGTCATGATTCTGAATATTTGGACAATTTGGTATGGATGGAAGCTAAGTCACGTAATTAACATATAAATCAAAATAATTTGAATTGTCCACATTTGTTTGGTATTTTTGCCCTTTTTAATTTTCCGCCCACATAGCTTACTCAAAACCGATCCGACAATCACAAATCGCAGTGCAACGGTGACGTCACGTGATGACCATAACCATAATTTACGACGAGTACGTGTGACAATCCACATCGCAGTGTTGCCACTTTTCTATAACTGCGATACGATATATAGTTTTTAATATCAAATAATCATTACAACCACAAGAATGACAAACAAAATATTCCATTACATGTAACTATTTTTCAATTTATATACGTTCATTGACATCCACCATATAACAGGTCAGCAATCCACAATATCGAGTCAACACGATTGATTAGTTTTGGTCTCACTTTGACGTCACAGAGAGCAAATTGGCCTTTTGATCATGAAGCCGTGGCGAAAAAATCCGCCCGTTTTCCTCGTTTATGTCAAAAAAGCAAAAATTAAAAATGCCTCTATTCTTTTCAAATTTACATCACAAATTGTATTATTTTCGTGAAATTCGTGACATTATTACATATATTTTAGAAATTACATGTCAAACCGAGCTGACAAAAAACTTGACTATTTCCTTTAGCACTTTGATGTAAAGTCTATCATGGACGTTCCAGTCACAAACATGCCGACCATCGTTCTCGCACGTGTTTTATAAAAAATCTGGAAATTAAGAAATAATCCTTACATTAGAGTTGAGCCTTATTGATGCCGTACCATACCAATAAGACTTTCGAAAGTACCCCAACACAAGCCACTCCCGGGGTGGATAGCAGAATATAGTTTACTTAGCAGTACCCACCCTAAATGTACTCATTCAGTTGCCTGCTAGTGACTGACAGGTCTCCATGCTAAGACCCTCAGTAAGTGGAGTACCATCTGATTTTATTATTTTATTTTTTTTAGCATTATATATCAGTTTTGTGAGCAATAAGACGATTACAAGTTAAAATTTAAATATTAATTAAAGTTGGATACTGGACGTAGAGCTAAGAGTACACACGGAGAAGCTTACGCTCTGGGTTACACCGTGAGTCGGAATATTGCTGTGTATCACACGAGGACATGATTTGCGAAAGAAGCGCCCTCAATTTATGTCCGAATCCGGGAACTTTTTTGTATATTGGAATGCTTACCAATGTTATTAATCAAACCTGAAGTGAATAGGTCAAAAACATTTTAATTTAAAAAAAAAAAAAAAAAAAAATTTCGTATTTTCTGTCGTGCATGAAGAAAATCAAAGACGGTTTATCTATAGGACGATTAACGATAGCGGGCCAGTTAAAAAAGGTTTGCTATATTCGTTTGATCACTTGTTAATTGTTCCATATACATATCGAAACGTTCTCAAGGTAGTGCTGTCTAACACACACCATCCAAGTGCATTTCTGAGAAATGATCAGTGTTCATCAAAAAAATCTCCTCTTGTCCTTTAATTAACGAGTGATATCTACCAAAGATAACTTAATTAATTATGCATTATACTACCAAAGAACATTACTTAAGTAATTACAGTGCTATCTCCAAAAGATGATTAATTATTAGATGCGTATCACCCAAGATACTTAATTAATTAGGGCTATCTAACCCACCAGATACTTAATTAATGAGTGCTAGCTAAAGATTACGTAAAACTTTAAAAATACAACAGGGGG
Organism: Ophioderma brevispina; assembly: GCA_023653785.1. NCBI lineage: Eukaryota > Metazoa > Echinodermata > Ophiuroidea > Amphilepidida > Ophiodermatidae > Ophioderma > Ophioderma brevispina. Next base: position 69,712 of record JAMKCH010021507.1, read on the forward strand.
GGGGAGGGGGGTGGAGGGTCGGAGGGGGGGTGATTAATAACCAAAGAATCATACTGTTAATGTACGCCTATCTACCAAAATACGTCCTCAATCATAATTGAGTGATATCTCCCCAAGATGACTTAGTTAATGATGTCCTATCTACCAAATGACTTAATTGAATGAGCTGCTGTCTACCAATGCTTAACTTCTTAAATTTTCCACACTAAAATCGACTTTCATTAATGTGTGCACATATCCAACAAGATTGACTACATCATCAATTAGTGCTACCATACTCAAAGATAACTTCATTTATAGTGAAAAACTCTCACTACAAAAGATGACACTTAGCTCATTAATTACAGTGCTCATCTCCACTCCCAAAGATGACTTAATTAATTATGTGTGCTTTTATCATAACCAATAACCTTAATTAATTAAAGTGCATCTACCATAACGATACTTAATTAATGAGTTCATATCTACCAAAGATTACTTTAAATGAGTGAGATATACCAAATGGCTTAGTTATGTGCGCTAAAACCTACCAAAATGACTATCATCAATTTAATTGAGTGCTTCTACCAAGATCAGACGTAGTTAAATGTGATCATATCTTAACCAGATGACTTACAATTAATGAGTGCTGCTACCAAGATGAACTTCATTAATGTGCGCTACATAAAGATGACTTCATTAATGTGCACTATCTAAAAATGAACACCTTTCCATTATTAGTGCTAGTACCTACCAAAGATATTAATTAGTGCTATCCACCAAGCTGCTTCATAGTAGTGCAATACTCATACCACAGATGACTTAATATTAGTGGTAATGCCATCTACCAAAGATGACTGTCCGTTTTTCATATAACTTCACAAAAAAATCCTACCGTGGAAGTTGTCTCGTTTCGCTCCACGTTTGGAATGATCAAAAATTTGCTTGTGACATATCCAACAAGACAAATTTTCATCAAGATTTGCCTTTGCTGCACATGTGGTGATCTTCTGCCAGTAAGCTAGTCTACATTTATTAATCAATATTATAACTCCATAAATTATTTCTACACCAAACCTCGATATTGATGCCAGGAATACTTAGTTTATCTCAACCCAAAACCATCAGATATTGCTGCCAACACTCATACTTAGAATATAATCAAAAGAAATTGGTATAAAAAAGTATTAAACACGCATAGCAAACACACTTGGACCTAATTCGTACACATATCTGTATCGACAAATGTTTAAATACGAGACTTTTTACCAGGCTATTAGAATCAAATAACTAATTAAACTGATTATGACTTCTGTTTAATTGACAGATTATCTTAAATCTGGGCCCTATGGTGTTGGACTAGGTTTTATGTCATGTAGTACTCGGGGGAGTACTCAGTAGTTAGTTCACTGGTGAACTCATAAATAGTTCATTGACACATACAACCAGGTCACGATGTAAAACTAAAGTAACACTGTACAGATTTTATCTTCCTCCGACCCCTTTCCTGTATGCTACCGATTTCCTTAAATAAGATCCTATAACTATTTGGGTTTAAAATTCCAAATATAATTTAAATGTAATGCAGGGGTTGCAAAAAAGTTCGGAGCGGGGAGCGGCCTCACGGAAATGAAGCTCAATTGAGGAAATTAGGCTAAGTGTACAAAATCAAAGCGTTAAAAAATCTTGAGAAACAAATTACGAAAAATGAACAGCAGGACAAACTGGAAAAAATGGAACCAAGAGGGAAAGAAAGAGTATAAAGATGAGAAAGATGACAAAAGATTCTCTATAATAAGCCATATCGTCAATTGAAAGGAATCAATAGTAAGCAAACATATCAGAAACATGAGGAATAGAAACCAAGGAAAATGTATTAAAAGAAACCTTGCTTGGGGAAATGTAGGGAAAAGGAATCTAGAGAAAAAACGTGAGGACAGAAGCATAAGGAAATGTGAGGAAGGAAACGTATAGCAATTCAGGAAAAGGTTTAGAAGTACATTAGGAATGAAACCTGATAATTTTTAGGGAAAAACTAGCAAAAATGTGAGGAAAAGAAACCATAGGAGAAATTAGAGATAAATAAACCTATTGGAATAGTATTAGGAAGGAATCTAGGGGGAAATGTGATCTGATCCGAATATAAATCCAGGGAAATTGTCCGAACATGAAACCTACATCCTAATAATATAGGAAAAAGAAACCTATGAGAATGTGAGGTAAAAATAAAAAAAAGACACATGTCATTAAAAACGGAAGAAAAAGAACTAAGAAATATGACAGGAAAAGAAGAATGAAACGTGATATCAAAGCACAGAAACTACAGTTCATGAGATGCGTGGCAAAGGTTGAAGGTACAATATAACGTTCTCAGCATAAGTCAGTACAGCCTGAGATCTAGTGCTGAGGTTTAAACCAAATAAAGAGAATAGAGAACTCGAGATTTAGAAACTAGCAAAATATGTAAGGAATTTAAAGTGGTTTGTGAACAATGAATTGTGGAAGCCAAAGTTAGAAACACACGAATCTGAGGAGAATAACTACAAATCTAAACAGAAAGAATCGGAAAGAATTAAACGGAACCAAAATGTCAACATTAACTTTGAAGCTAAACATCTAGAATAAAGGCAGCAGGCATTTCAAGAATCAACATTTTTTCGCAGAAGATAGAAAAAGAGAAACCAAGAAATCAATTTTCACAGTCTACCATGTTAGTTTTTGAGGAAATATAAGTAGGCCTGCTTATATGTTTAACTGAGTTGACCATCAGTGATCGAGTCAACAAGCTTCACAACACAGGGGTGAGGACATTAAGGATTGAGGTCAACCAGTCCATGGATGGTCCATCAATTTGAGGAATCAAGGGAGGTAAAGTGGTAGAGGACAAATCAGACAAGAAAAAATTTATTACTTATTTTTCAAAAAAGGTCATCTTGAAGGTTCTGAATAGCTTAAAATCCAAAAGCTTCCGGGGGCTCCGTCCTGGACTCCTACTGGGGCTCTGCCCCTGCATCCCTTTCAGGGGCCCAAAACCGGGCTCTAGGATGTGCCACCTGATTAATGAAGTTGTGTGTCATTTTAAATGGGAAATAACCTTTGTGACCCTCCAACTCAGAAAATGTTGCACATGAAAACAAACACAATACCATACTCAATTGGTTATTTTTTGCATTTCACATGCGGTTTTATGTCCATTTTAAGGAAGGGGAGGAAGGAAGAGGAGGGGATCGGTCACATTGAGGAAATCGATAGGCCAAAATATTGCTCCTGAGGAAAAACTGACTTTTTGCACCCCTGTGTAATCGTCTTTAATGCATGCTCAAAACTGATATATAATCTTAAAAAAAGAATAAAATCGGCCTTCAATGATTTTAATGATTCATCTATGACGGACAGGGACATCACATTTGGCGTTACATGGTGAACAGCTTTCGGCTGTGGCCGCTAGATGGATAGATAGATATTAATTGTTGAAAGAATTGAAATCGGAGATATATCGAAGTGTTTTGGCTTTCTTAAAAGGACACGAGGTATTCTGATGAGAAAAACAAACAAACAAACAGCCACATCCAGCCAGCCAGACAGACAGCCTGAAGGCAGACGATAGACAGACAGAGTGACAGACAGACTGTTAACGAGAGTATACTCGTTTGTCTAAAATAGACACACAAGACAAAAATTAGACGCACAAGAAATGACGGAATGAAGTGCATAATAAGAAATAAAGTCGCACTAGTAAATTTTATAGTTAACACAGACAAAGAGACAGACAGACAGACAGACAGAAGGGCTGGTCGGACCGCCTTCCACAGTTCGTCGCCTATAATTTGCTAAAGGAGCTCTTATAAACATTGGGAAGATTCCCAGCTATACACAGGACAAAATCATTGTATATGCTGGGCATAGGAGGATAACACCATGACGTACTAGACAGTCATTTGGATGACGTTTATTGTAAATAAAAACAACTCTATACCAACGAGTATTTATATTGTTCGAAACAAGAATCATTATTGATAAAATCGGAATCGCCCACGTTGTTTTCGAGATTTTGTCTGAAAGTTTTCCTGCGGTCAGCCCCCGGTCAGCCCTCTCAGGCCTCACCGCCGAAGGAATAGCGCCATCACAACTTGAAACTTTTATCGGACTCTTCGAAAGTAAACTGAAAAGGGTTGAGATAACAAAATTAGGAACTATTTGCTCATTTGTCGCATTCAAATTTTAAAAATAAATGCACCTAAATTGTATTAGCAAATTAATTTAGGCTATATATAAGTTGTAACTTCAGATTTAATTGCCTGTTTAGTGTTTAACACGATCAACCAGAACCGACCTTTGCCATTCATCCCTATGAAAATCGATCGTTCCAAATGGGTCACTAAATGTTTATGCTGTGTTGTGGCATGCAAAACAGTAATTGCATTTCGCATGCAGATGGTTGATGGTTTAGGTTGAACGCGTTTTCTCAAGTGAAAGAACTACCAAGCAAGGACGATAACATCAGCTGTTCCCAGTATTGCAGAATTTGACGACCGTGTACATTATTGACTTGGACACGTGAGTAACCAAAAGTGTCTTCTCTATGCATTCAGTTCGAAATTTCGCTTGATTTTAGGCTAAATAAAGCTCCCGGACCCTAAATATACCAAAGCAAGGACACTCTCAATCATGCAACATGACATACCATTGTCACTTCTGTAATTGTACACATACAATCCACGCTGCAGTCTGAACTTGTAGTAGACCTGTACTATAATTGTATTCATGAATGATGAGCAATCTCCCGAAGGATGCCTAAGTCCACCGTACAGACTTGATGGTATCAACAATCTTTGACTCTCTTTTTAAGGGATTTCCCAGCCGGCATAGTCGTGAAAACTTGAGGGACGTCAAAATGATGTTGGCATGTCAAAAAAAAGGTTGAGAATTTTTAGAAAATTGAATTGACTTCTAAGACCGAGGTTCATCAATTTTTGACGTAAATTTCTAAAAACTCATGGTATATTTTCGACGTACCAATGTCGATTGTCCTCTGGCACTGAGTTATTTAATTCCCTAACTCTGACCCCAGGTAACCCTGGGGGGGGGGGTAATTTGACAAAAGTGGACATTTTTACAAAAATTTCAAATATTTTAAAAAACAAAATAGCATGAAAAATCTGACTCTGCTCTCAAAATTATTTTTGGCCCTTTTGAGCTCTTTTCAGGAGTTTTGGGGCCTTGGAATTTTGGGGGAATCCACTCCACCACCCCTCCCCTGGTTACAGGCCTGCCCCCACTCATAGTCCAGGAAAGAATTTTGTGTTGTGCCACCACCCAATGAATTCGGCAGCCTCAACAGAATAAACTGCATGTTGAAGGATATAGTGGCAGAATACTAAATTCGTCCCATGGGCCATAATGCATTACCCCTTCCCCCAATTGAATTAGGAAAAGTAATAAATTGATAGTAGGCCTCCACTGTAGTGTCTATGGTACCATGTTCACTTTTCCAAAATGTGTTTTAAGAAAAATGTGTGCCCCAAAATTATATTGTTCCCCTGCCTCCCCAAAATGAAAATGTGTGGTCACACCACTGAAGGGTCCCTAAACCTAAACCATGCCCCTTAAAGGGGCATTTTGTGATCCACAGCCTCGTCCCCCCGACATACCTAAAATAAGTTGAAATTTTCATATCATCTGAACCGTTAACATTAGTAATCCATATGTGCCAAATCTTACGTGCAAATTTGGTCGTGTCTGTAAGAAATTCGCAATTTTGTATCTTCTGTCCGTAAACGGACAGAAATTATAGCACAGGGGCCTATGGGACCGTGGGAAATGAGCATTTGCTCATAACACAAAACTGCAAAGTTGGGATCAGCTAAAAAGTTTAAGCTTTTCTCAAGGATATCTAATGAACAATTAATAAAATAGAAGGTGCTGGAATAATGAAATGTACCTTTAAGTACCCTAACCCACAAACAAAACCCTTAAAGTTGATCAACTGGAAATATACTAGTCACAAGGGAGTGTAGCGTAATGGCAGAACCATTTTTATAGTGGGGGGGGGCACTTTGCACTTCATATAAATTTTTAATAGTTTTTTTTTGCATGCAGTGTATCATCAATCAATTTTGAAGAGTGGTGGGGCCAGGCCCCTACTTTTAAAAATGGGGGTTCCACATAATAGAATTGACTAACTAGTTACTATGTTGTTTAAGGTGTTTTTTTTCTAATGGAAAAAAGGTACTCTTCAAGAAATTATTTTATCTAATCAAATTAGTTGATCATATTTACTGGGGGTGGGTAGGTGGATAGTGACAGATCCTGAAAGGAGCAGTTGAGATATATGGTCCAAGTAAATGTTTGAAACTAGATCTAGATTTTGTTTTAGGCTCAAGCCTTGTGAAACTTTTAGTCCGTAAACTTTTACCAGTCTCTTTACTGTGATACATCATTTGTTAATCCAACGTACTTGTCTGGTGTCAGTAATCTAAATTTAATACTCCCCATGAAGAACAAATTGTTCTGCATGCTGCCTTGCCAGTTTCCACTACACGTCTGCCCCCACGTTATCTTCACCGGCCCGCACAAGACCCAGACGGTTCGGAAAAATTCTTTGGCCGTAGGATAAGGTGCTTGCCAATAACTTGTGGACACAAACTGTAGATATTTATCAGGTTTGGTTTACTTAGTTAAGATGGAAAGTAGGCGGGGTGTCACAGTCTTGGCTTTTCTCTTAGTCACACTAAAAGTTAGACTTGATACTAATAAGTAACACTGCTGAGATAAAGCCTATTTGGTTGCGGCACTAAGAGGAGGATACAAAGGGTTTGAAAGCTTGATGATTCATTAGTTTCGAGTTAAAAGTGTCTTAGCATGATTTGGATGTTTAGATCCTAATATTGTGGTAGTTATTAATTGGTTTAGGAAATTATATCCTGATGGAATGGTGTCGCATAACGTTGGGAATCAAAAACTTCACCAAAATGGTTAAAAATGCCAAATTAAACAACAAAATCCGCAACTTCTCAACCCTTGGCTTAATTTTGTCAAACACTCTTTTAAAACTATGTTGGCATACAGTGCATGGCAGTTGGTGCCAATTAAACTCAGCCAATAGCTTGCAGCAATTTCAAAAGCCATGGTATCTGGTGGGCGCATTAGAACTACAACCGATGTGACATCATAGCTGACCAATTATGAGACCAGAAAGCAGGGGGTCTGCCGAGAGCCCCGAGTCCCATTACTACACATATTGTGTAGCGTTCAGCCAGATGTGTGCCAGATGTGGCTGCACTGCAAAATCCCTTGGGTAACAATGACCTCTATAATTGGATTAAGCATAAATTTTAAACTGTAATTAATTGTATTTGATTCGAATTGCTTGAAAAAGAAAATGTTAGAACCAAAAGTAAACGGCCAAAACTTTGATAATTGGGCAGTTGATCCATCTTCAAGTCAGGAGAAAAAATTTGACTGCTTTAAACTATAAAGTAATTAACATATTTAGACTAAATAACATTCCTTAATTAAGTGCCCACTCAATCAGGTTTGGAACAAATTTAGTCAAGATTTATGCACGAATTTTGTGTGTATTTAAGTGGTATTAATAACGGTAGGTAATTATTCTTTGGGAGTTGAAAACTTCATTGAAATGTGCAATTTTATATATCAGTATTACAAAAAAATAATTGGGTTTGTTGGTTTGTGTGTTGTTTGTTTGTTGATTGTTTTTGGTTGTTTGGTCGGCTATGCGTTCACCGGCCTTTACATACGGGTATGAATTTTGGTCTTATTATTGGTGGTAGAGCTCGGAGTACGAGGTTTGTGGTCACGTTTTCGAGGGGGTCTTGGGGGTCAAAGGTCATCGGGGGTCATTATTGGTTAACTTGGCCGTGCTTTGATTAGGCTAGAGTTTTGGTAGGTGGTCGAGTTTCGCTGTACGATGTCGTGGTCATGTTTTGGAGAGGTCATTTGGGGGTCAGAAGGGGTCCTCCAGGGGTCATTATTCGGGGGAACTTGAAGCAGTGCGGTGACGTGGATATGAGTGTGGGATGTTTGTGGTGGTGGAGTTTTCGCCGTACGAGTTTAGTGGTACGTTTTCGAAGGGGTCATTTGGGGGTCAAAGGTCATCCAGGGGTCAATTATACGGGTAACTTCGCCGTGCGTTAGGTATGGATATGGAGTTTTGGTATATGGGGTAGAGTTTCGCGTTAAGAGTTTAGTGGTCAGTTTTCGAGGGGGTAATTTTGGGGGTCAAAGGTCATCCGGGTCATTATTGGGTAATTGGGCGGTGGCTTTGATGTATGGGATATGAGTTTTGTATGGTGGTAGGCTTGCCGTAGAGTTTAGTGGTCACATTTTCGAGGGAGTATCATTTAGGGGGGTCAAAGTCATCACAGGGGTCATATGGGAACTTGCCGCGGTGCTTTGACCTTATGGATGTGAGTTTTGGTACGGTGGGTAAGAGTTGCGCCGTACGAGTTTAGGGGTAAAAATTTCGGGGTCATTTGGGGTCAAAGGTCATCCAGGGGGGCTATGGGTAAACTTGCCTTGCTTTGACGTAAAGGATGTGAGTTTTGTATGGTGCGTATAGTTTCACCAGACAGTTTAGTGGTCATGTTTCGAGGGGCATTTTGGGGTCAAAGGTCATCCAGGGGTCCGATCAGTAACTTACCATTTTGGCATGTTGTAGAGTCTTGAGCCGTCCGAGTTGTAGCCGTTTTTGGGCGGGGAGGGGGGTCATTCGGGGTCAAAGGTCATTCCAGGGGTCATAACTATGGTAACTGGGCCATGCTTAATGACTGCCTTAAGTGCCCGGGCTGCTACTAGTCGAATCCAGTCCCCTTCTGAAAACCTTCCAAGTATACTTTATCTAGCGGGTATACTCATCTACGGGGCACGCGCGCAGCGCGGGCTCCCCCCTAGTTATCCTAAAACAGCTAATGTGGAAAAATTTGAACTGAATTTTTGAAAGCATAACTGTGAGTGTTGGTAATATGTTTGTTTTGGTGTCTATGAGGAAAGACCTTATGGCTAATGTTTCTGTGTGGCATTTCTGTCAGTGTGTGTGATCGGGTGTGTGTGTTGTTGTCAAACTTTTACTATTTTTTTTAGTACATATTTTTGGTCTTGTTATATCTTTTTAATGACGAAGTTGAGGTCAAAGGTCATTTAGGGTTCACTTGGGTCATATGACTAACACAGGAATGGCTTTTTAATGTAGTGAGAGATCATGTTCAGTCAGACTTGGTATGCTTCTGATATTTGAAACAAGGGGCTTATGTGGAATATAAATATGGAGGTCAAAGGTCATTTAGGGTCACTTAAAGGGTTATGTACTGTGCACGTGGTGTACGCTTATGCTCAGTTTGTTATACTTATTGAAACAATGGACTGTGGGACTGGTACTAGATGTGGAGGTCAAAGATCATGTAATGGTCACTTAAGGTCATTTTTATCATAATAACTGCCTATGATAAATGTGTCTACTTTTAACATTTCAGATGAATGTTTTTATACATCATGTAGAGAGCATGAATAGGTTGATTTAAAAAACAGGTCAACTCAACTGAACACTGGCTCTGTCAGTTGTACTGGTGGTAGTGCCCTGTGTCTCATTAGGATAAAATATGGTAATTCATTCACCACATGAAAGGTAGATTCTTCTGAGTTCCACCGGGAATGTGAAGAGTCATAGCCCAAAAACTTCGATTCTGATTAGTTGGGTTAAGCTTTCTACTCACAAGAGGGCCCTCTTAGGTAGCCCATGCACTTGGCATTTTCAGTGGGTCATTTTATACACCAAATGGGAAATTAGACCAAAACACAATTGAAAGTTTGTGAATGATATTTTTACAACCTTGTTAGTGTACAAGCATTCATGTGTACAAAAACTTCCACTTTCTGGCAGTCCCACAGGGTATACTCTTTTAGAGGAAACAGTCTTTCTCATCTACTTTTACCCTAAAGTTACCTTAAGGCCAATCAACAAACCCCCACCCAGAAGCAGGTAGAAGGGAGGAAGGTGGGGATTGCCCCCTGGCCGATATGAGTTGCATTGTCATTGAGACCACACACAAGATGCAAAGAAAAGTTAGGCTTTAAGGGAGGGGGGTGAAAGGCCAGTCATCCATCATTAGGTGCATTTTTGTTCCCTGTTACCCAAGGCTACATATAATGTTGTCACTCAAAGGTTTTTGGTGTTAAGTGAATGAGATCTAGGGTTTACATTGAAATATTGAATTGTAGACCCTTGGGTGACTTGAGTCTGAGATCGTAGGTTTATATTCATAAGCTTATGGAGAGAAAGGGAAAACAGGTGGTTTATATAAAAAATAAAAATCTTGGGTGCACTGAGTAGTGCTCAGGATTAAATATTTTTAACCTATGTATTTGCTTTATTGCTCCAATTTTTGAACTAAAGAAAGAGCCATTGGTCTGATCTTTTTTACCAAGATGTTATGATTTATGTAGCTGGTTAATCATAGCCTCCAGAAATCAGATTCATATGAATATGAATCTGATTTCATATTCATTTAAATTTACTTTCATATTTATATTAATCTACTTGCAGTTTCATATTCATATAAATCTTAAACTAGGTTACAAGGGTTTAGCCTCGTATGTACCAACTACCATGGACATTTTCCCTAAACTGTACACAAACTCATGCGTAAGTTCCACGTAACAGACACAATAGCTCGTATTCACAAAAGAACTTAGTCCTGACCTAACTCTTAGTCAAGGGGGGGGGGGAATTAAAGAGTCTGGTCCGATCACTGATAGCCTTGTCCCCAGATTAGATTTTAATGGAAGTGGTCAAAATTTTGATATCTGAAGAAAGCTACTATATTTCTCATTTACCCTGTAAAATCTTAGGGCTAAAGGATTTAAATTGGTTTGGAAGTTATAAGTGAAATTGTGCCCCATTTTGGTCGACCAATATTAAAGGCGCACTATCAGTGATTTGCTAAATCAGAAAATCGAAAAAATAATAACAAATCAGATTTTTGCATGTACATAACAAGTATGGGTATCCTAACATACCCCGCAAATGATAAGGCCAGAAGCAACCTAATAAGGACAAAATCGGAAATTTTAGTCATTACTGTCCGTTCGGACACTTACTACAACACGTAATTGAATGGTGAATTGTATCTTGGAATACTGTCGTTTTCTTCCTTTTTCTTTTAATTCTTCAGTTAGAAAAAGTAACTTATGAGAATTCTACAGACTTATCCTTCACTTTTAAGCTATTCCTGCAAATTTCAAACATTTCGACTCTTTCTGTTAAATCACTAATAGTGTCTTTAATTTACAGTGTACTCTATGGGGCTTATAAAAATACATTGAAATATTGGCACAAAAATTTGCATATGGGGTTTTGGGTGGAGGCTATTCTATCAAGATGAAAACTTTATAGATACTTAAATCAGGTCATCCCCATTTTTTTAACCAATAGAAAGACGAAAAACATAAAAATATGACAACTATAAGGTGTATGAAAGTCGATGTTATGTTTTCCGTAACCCGCCCGCATTATGATTTTCTGCCCGCATTTGAGATGCTGAAATGCCTTAAAAGTTCATTATTTTGTATTTTAAAGAAAATATCAAGGTTTTTTCTTGTGATGTGATTTTAGTGGATATTAAACCAAAGCACAGTTGCAAAATCATTTCTAAAAGTAGGGTGGTGTTTTTACACAATATTGTAGGTAATTAGAGCACACTGAAGGTTGGTGAAATGGCCATTACTGCAAAATTAAGAATAATGAATAATGAAAAGTGAAATAGTTGCCTCATTATGATTTGCAAAAAAATGTTACGGGAAATATAACATTGATTTTCATTGGCCTAACAAAATGAAAGATCTTTGCTACACCTGTAATTGAAAGAAATACTAATAGCTTGTTAGTTGATTTTAGAATCACCATTTGATGCCCAAATATTTCAAGGTCATCTGGGGTCACCCAAGGTCAAATCACAATTATCTATCGCGGATTACTGCTTACCTTGAGCGTAGATGATAACTACTTTGCATCTTTCTGAAGGAAAGAGCCAGCTCTCAGATATGAATACCTAATTCATAATTTAACAAATCACTAACCTCAAACCGGCAACCCAACCCCTGAAAAGCAGGTTGGGTCACCCCGCACTATACTCGCCCCTTTAAAATTCTGACAGCCAAGAGACCGGTGTCTTTTCTAGTTAGCTCTAGTTTGATAGGGTTTTTGGCAGTGCTGGAGGACTTGAGTCCGGACTCGGACTCGAGTCTGGACTCGAGTCCGATTTTTCAAGGACTCGGACTTGGACTCGGACTCGGACACCTTGGACTCGGACTCGGACTTGGACGTTTTTACCATAAATCGTTGGAAACTAAGTTGCAAGGGAACATTTTCGTTCTGAATTCTGCACCACTGGCCACTCTTTGATGAATAACTTGCCGGGCTTGGTGGTTCCAATGTTCTGATACGTGCACTGACACTGGCAATAATGCACGAAGGATCAAAACGACACATGGCATTGAGTGACTATTTGCCAATTTCAAAGCGAGCCCAAATGGGGCAGAATGCATGAATTACCAACAAGATCGATATGAAAACGCCTCAGACTTTTGGGTTGGCTCTGTTTGGGCATGTGAGTTATGAATTGGGTTGGATATTCTGACACCTTCGTAGACTATAGCATCATTTCATGAACAATTCTTCCATCAAAAGTTCACGAGTTAAAGCAGCTGATTCAATTTTTTACAAAGTAACCAATTATTTCTTTCTTGTACTTGTTAGTTGAGCTTCAAATTTGAGTTAAAACAATGTCTAGTGAAGTGATCAGCCAATGCCAAGTTAATTTAATGCTTACACTACCAGTGACATTGGCTAACTAGTTGAATAATAAATTACATGAAGGTCATTCAGTTTGCATTGAGGACTCGGACTTGGACTCGGACATAGGGACTCGGACTTGGACTCGGACTCGAACACCAATGACTCGGACTTGGACTCGGACTCGGATACAAGGGACTCGGACTTGGACTCGGACTCGGATGGGGTGGACTCGACTCCAGCACTGGTTTTTGGCCGTTGAAATTGCTAGCTCTCTACCAATAGGTTCACTAAATTGATAGGGACTATTTTGGACTACGTTCTTGTCTATTTTAGCGCCCGTGTTTGGACTTTTTCTGGCGATTTTTGGTGCCTTTTTGTCCAACATGGCGTTTGTTTTGGGTAGCAGAATTTGGCACCCTTTTTATGAACCTTAGTGTGGTATGTATGTAAAACCTAGTTCCATGTTACTGTTACATTGTTAATGGTACTTTGGAAATGTTTAAACAGAGTACGTTAGAGTTTAGTAAACTTCTCTGTTTTCCCTTTTTCCTCCACGGCACATGTTTAGTTCGTGGGTTTAGTTTCCACCAACTACTGCTGTCGTGCTTGGCCGCGCCATTTTTTGATCGTTACTATTTGACCTATTGGCGCTGTTATTTTTCTTTTTCTTGTCATCATGGCTATTTGTTCCAAATGCGCGGCGCAAATTGATTTTGATGACCCCCATTCCCTTTGCCTTGTGTGTCGCTCTTGTTCTTGCCAATCCCTGTGTCCCCTGTGTATAGGCTCTAGTGCTGTCCACTGGGATCGCCTGGAACAAGCTCGTGCGGCGGCATTGGGTCTTCGTCCGAAGAAGCCTAAAAAGGTAAAGGTGAGAGGTAGTAAGAAAAAGATAAAAATGGTGGTTGTAGCCTTGGGGCAGACTCTCGTGATCGATCGGTGCAAGGTTGTACTGATCATCCGGCTGTCGCCTCTTCCTCGGATGTCAAGGGGGCCGGGATGAGCTCTGTGGTATCCAAGGGTGATGGTATTACGGTTCGTGCAGATATTCATCACGCTCCCACCCCCGCTAACCCGGGGTCTTTACCCTTGGGTACGGGTTTTGGGCACTTGAGTGCGGGGTTCCCCCCTGCGCCATCTTGCCCAGGTCGCCCCACTCCTTCGGATGTGGGGAGGCCAGAGGGTTATCCCCCGGTTTCGACCGGGGTCGAAGTCCCTCATAGTGCGGGTTATCCCCCTGCTACGGCGGGGGTCGAAGTCCCGCACGCTTTGGGTAGTCTCGCCGTTTCGGCGGGTCTGAGGACGACCTTGGGTTCTGCTCCTCCTCAGGGAGTGAGAGTGGTTCCCCCGGTGGCTTCTTTGGAGGAGATTTCAGCACAAGGACGTGCTGTTAATCCCTTTGAGAAGTCCCTCTTAGTGCGGGTTATCCCCCTGCTATGGCGGGGGTCGAAGTCCTGCACGCTTTGGGTAGTCTCCCCGTTTCGGCGGGTCTGAGGACGACCTTGGGTTCTGCTCCTCCTCAGGGAGTGAGAGTGGTTCCCCCGGTGGCTTCTTTGGAGGAGATTTCAGCACAATGACGTGCTGTTAATCCCTTTGAGAAGCCCAAGGACACTACTTTGTTATTGTCCAAGTCTTCCTCCCTTGAGGGGAAGCCACGTTCCCAAGGGTCGACCTTGATATCAAAGGCTGTTCAAGGTCCCCTTTTTAGGTTCGGTGACAGGGGTTGTTGCCTCAATAGCCTCGGCGCCTTTGGCAACTGGCCCAGCTCAGTCTGTTGTAAGCACCCCCGGGGTGTTTAATACTACTGGGCTATCTGAATCGACCTATATCACCCATACAGGTGTGTCAGCTGGTCCTGCCACTTCGAGTGTGCTTAGAGACCTATTGAGTCGAGGTCAGACCTCAACCTTGAGTCCTCAGCCTATTGTGCCAGCGCTTAGTCATGCTTCACGCACAACAATGGCAGGGTTGCACTCTTTGGTCAATCACTCGATTGATTCTATTCAATCCTGTTTTGCTTGCCCTCTGTCACAGCTGTTTGAAAGTCTCATTTATTATGACAAAACCAGAATAAAAGAAAAGTTATTGCTGGCGACACAGTTTTGACAACTGCTTTGGAATATTTAGTCCACTAACTACATTCTGTGTAAAATTTACGAAATTTCATTGCGGGCAAATATGATTTTTCTTAAAAATCTAGTTTTCTACGTCTTTCTATGGAGAATGGGCATATAGAGGGCGCTATAACCTACAAATCAAGACCTTTGTAAGCCTATATGGCAAGATTCCCGCAATGGATTTGTCTGATTTTTGTAGAGGTGATAGCTCTTGCATGTCCTTACTTATATCAGTTGTCAAAATTGTGTCGCCACTGCTTAAAATTGTTCTAAAAATAAAAGAGACAATTTGTATGGGGTCAAACAGCTGTGCTGTATACACTCAGGCAGGTGGCATTGTCACTGCCCAGCCGAGTAGTATTTTACAAGGCCGTGATGAGCCTTTTGTTGGAGGGCAACCAGTTACGCAGGGTGTACCGTCTCATATGCCTCAAGGTCGATTTGGGTTCGGTCAATCACCTGAGACAGGATTTGTGGTCACCTCCCAGGCTGAGATTCCAGTACAAGGTCGTGCTGATGTTCTCGCAGGTGGGGGGGGGGAGTGGACTTGAATAGCCAATGGAGAGGCATTCGTCCTTCATTGCCATCGGCCAATTACTTTGGTCAGTTTGGCCCCAGACCACAGTATGCTCAAGGGCCTTGTCCACCTCAGGGTATGCCATGGCAGTATGGTGGCCCCCAGGGTTACCCGTCTCAAGGCTATCCTGGCTGGGATCCTCCTCCTCCTATCCATTCCCAGGGACTGGGGATTGGAGCGGGAGGTCCGGCTCGTGGTCGGAGTACTAGCTTCGAGAGCCGTCGTGGGGTACATCCTCTCGTGGAGTGAATCAGCACACATTCCTTTCCCGCCTTCTCGAGTGGAGCCTTACTTGAGAAATGCGGCGTTACTCCTGGATCTCTCAGTGGAGGAAGACTCAAGGAGTCAGGAATCCCAGTTACCACTGGGGGGTATGGCGGACGCTCCCTCTCAGGGGCCGGCGTTTGCGCTACCCAATGATGTGCAATTGTGCATTCAGCTTTTGAGCATTTGCTGTCTTCAAGGTGGATTTTTCGTCCTGTGGGTCACTTTTCCACCTCCTTCCGGGTTCCCAAGGATGACTTTGAGTCTCTCCTCAAGGTTCCCTTGATGGATGAAGATATCAGCAAACACCTCATGTCTGGTTCTCGTTCGTCGCCTCCTGAGTACTCCCCTTTCTGGAGGAGGAACTTAGGTCGCTCGATGAACATTTCCGGGCGCAGCTTCATCTGGGGTCATTTCAGGTGACCTTGCTCAATCACTTGTTTATGTTGCTAGACAATACAAGTGGCAAGGGAGATTCTAATCTCTCTTATGAGCAGTGCCTTCTCAAATTGATTTCTGAGATGGCCAATTACCAAGTCCACGAGTCAATTCGTTTGGCTCTTAGGTCAGTCTATTTACGCCACGAGAATGCATGCGTGCATTTAAGCAAGGCCTATGGAGCGGATTTGGCGTTGAAGTTGCGTGAAGTGCCCTTGAATCAGTCGACCCTATTCGGGGAAACCCTTTGCAAGACAGTCTGTCGTCTGGCCCGCAAGGTCCGGAATGAAGCGGAACTGCGTCAGTCGATGGCGCCTCTGAAGGGTGAATCTGATAGCATGCGCCGTAAGACCACTAATGTGGCAGCACCTGCGCAGCCGTCATCAGCCAAGACAGCTGCTCCTGCTCCTTCCGCTAAGGGAGGCGGCCCTTCCTCTTCTACTGCATCCAAGAACAAGAAGAGAAGGAACAGGTGGAGGTCCAGAAACAAGGGCAAGAAGTCTTCTGGATCCAAGGCGTCTTTCACCCCAGCTGCTAAGTACCAAAAGCCCAAGAGGGGCGGTGGGAATCAGCAGAAGAGGTTTTGAGGGTCTGGAGGTCGACAGTTGCAGCTTTCACTCAGCTGCTCCAGTCAGAGTCAGAGTCCCTCCAGTGGGCGGCCGAATCCGTATTTTCTCGGACAAATGGGTGGATTCTGTCACAGACGTGTGGGTATGCGACATAGTTCGTCGTGGTTACCGCCTAGAGTTTACTTCTCCTCCTCCGGCTCATTCGGTACATCGTGTTACCAGATTGCCGGTGGATTTAGCTCAGAGACGAGCTTTACTGGAGGAAGTCAGATCTCTACGGTCCAAGGGCGCCTTTATTCCAAACGGTTTTTGGTCGAGCTTCTTTCTTGCTCCCAAAAAAGACCGGGGATTGGCGCCCCATCCTGAATCTCAGCCATTGAACAAGTTCATCTGGGCAAAGAGATTCAGGATGGAGACCTTGACCACCGTGCTCAAATCCCCGTCGTTGGATAAGACGCATACCTGCATGTCCCTATTCATCAGGATTTTCAGCGGTTCCTGCAGTTTCAAATTCAGAACGAAGCTTACAGGTTCCACTGTTTACCCTTCGGTCTTTCGACCGCACCACACGTTTTTACTCGAGTGGTGAAGGCGGTGGGAGCGCTCCTCCGGAAACGGGGGATACGTCTACCTGGACGATTGGCTTGTTGTAGCCGAGTCGTCGGAGATGGCGCTCTATCACACACGCCTGGTACTCAAGACAGTTATGGAACTCGGATTCATCGTGAATTTGGCGAAATCCAATCTAGTTCCGTCCCAGTCGCCTCTTTATCTGGGTGCTCGACTGGACCTGGCTGGAGGGTTAGCGACTCCCTCGCCGGAGCGAATCAGCAACTTGATTGCATGTGTGCGAATTCTTTTGGATTCGCTTCAGGCCCCAGCTTTAGCCTGACTCAAAGTACTGGGGCTCATGGCCAGCATGGTAGATCTGATTCCTTACTGTCGATTACACATGAGAGCGATTCAACTCCATTTCCTCAGTCACTTTCGACCGAGTTTGCACGAGGTTTGGAGGTTGGTTCCACTGTCCGATTTGATTCGCCCAGAACTAGAGTGGTGGGCAGAAGGTCGGAGCGTGGCGGTAGGCTCTACGTTTCCTCCTCCGTCTGTTCAGGTTACGGTAGCTACAGACGCATCCCTGATGGGATGGGGAGGCCACTTGAAGCAATTCAGAGCTCGCGGATTGTGGTCTCCTCAGGAAGCTCGGAACCATATCAATGTTCTGGAACTATGGGCGGTGCACCGTTCTCTCAGTTCGAACATCTGAAACGGGGCAAGCATGTGTTGGTTCAGTCAGACAATTCGACGGTAGTGTTGTATCTGAACAGACAGGGGAGGTCTCAGTCCCCCACGCTATGTCTATACACTCGCCGACTGCTTTTCTGGTGCATAGAGCACCGGGTCTCGTTGGTAGCCGTCCATATTCCGGGCGTGACCAATGTCTTGGCAGACAATCTTTCCAGACGCTACCCTCTAACTCCGTCGGAGTGGGCGCTGTCTCATCAGGTGGCTCAGACAATCTTTGTTCGAATGTTCGAGCCCAGTATAGATCTGTTTGCGTCGGCATAGAACCACCAGCTTCCGGTGTTCTGCTCCCACGGGAGGGACCCAGGGTCTCTCCACGTGGATGCGTTGTCGATGGATTGGAAGGGGATAACGGCATACGCCTTTCCTCCCATTCCACTCATCCCCAGAGTGCTGGACAAAATATCGACGTCCGAGTGCACGGTTCTGTTGTTAGCTCCGCATTGGCCCAGTCAGTTCTGGTTTCCAACGCTTCTGGAGCTCTTGGTCGGACAGCCTCGACTTGTACCGCAGGTTTCCGATCTTCTCAGAATCCCAGGCACCGACGCCAGATTCCACAACGTAGACCAGTTGCAGTTGACTGCATGGCCGTTATCAAAAATCAGCTCCAGGAGGAGGGATTTTCTAGAGAATCTGCAATGTTGGTCGCCAAGGGTCACTGACAATCGACACTCAAAACGTACTCTTACCGTCTTACACCGTATTTCGAGTGGTGCAAAGATAGAGATTTGTCTTCCACTCGAGCCCCTGTAAATAAGGTTGCCGAGTTTTTGAAAAGTAGATTCAACCTTAATTTGCAGGCGGATACGGTTCGTGGATATAAATCCGCGATTAGAGCCATTCACCAAGGTTTTTCTGACGGGTCTTCTCTCTGTGATAACCCGAGGATTAGTCTCCTCTTAGACGGTATGGCCAATACTAGACCTCATTCAAGGCCTATGGTCGCTCCTTGGAGTTTGACCAAGGTTCTTGACTACCTTAAAAAAAAAAAAAAAAAAAAAAAGCGATCACGCGGTTTTCTCGCGGCATGGGGTAACAATTTATTTTAGGGTAGGCTTTCTGGCGAAAAATTGAAAGGGTTAATTTTCGTGCAGAACCTTTGAGGTTAGACTATATTGCGAGATCCTCGTCCTCTAAGGACGACAAGGTATGGTGCTCAGTTCGTGCCTTGCATTGGTATCTTGAGCGTACAAGAACTGTTCGTGGCGACACGCAACAACTTTTTGTGACCACCCAAAAGCCTTTTAGGGCATCGGCCAAAAGCACGCTTGCGGGTTGGTTGGTGGAAGTTATGGAAAGGTCGAGGCCCTGTTACCCAGGGTATCCGCGTCAGCCCATTCTACTAGGTCAATGTCGGCCTATTGGGCTTTTCAAAGAGGAGTTCGCTTAAACGATGTAATCAGAGAACGGCGTCGTTGCGAACCCCTACTACTTTCATCAACGCTTACTGTAAAGACCTGGTCTCGGATGAACATTCTTTCTCATCGGCTGTCTTAATTGCTTGGTGCTTCTAAATGATAGCCAATATGGTGAGTGTATTTTTGTAGCAATTTAGCCTAGGCCACTGAGGCCTAGGCGGCATAGTTGCTTAGGCTGTCTGGCTGCTAGGCCTCCTTTGGGGTTTGTAGGCCTAGCTGCGACTGCCGTCTTAGTCTGTTTTTCCCGTGTTAGGGAAATACCTCAAACCTTAGCACTATTTACGTCACGGACGAGATTTCTCTCACCCCCGCCTTTGTAGCGGTGCTAGTCGGTACTGAGCGTAGATGATGCAAAGTAGTTATCATCTACGCTCAAGGTAAGCAGTAATCCGCGATAGATAATCCAAAAACTATTTGTTTTATCTATCTATAAGGATTAGCATGCTTACCTTGACGTAGATGCCCTCCCGTGCCATCCCTCTGAGAGGAATCTCTTCTCTTGGGTTGGTGTGGTAATTTAAGGGGCAAGTATAGTGCGGGGTGGCCCAACCTGCTTTTCAGGGGTTGGGTTGCCGGTTTGAGGTTAGTGATTTGTTAAATTATGAATTAGGTATTCATATCTGAGAGCTGGCTCTTTCCTTCAGAAAAAAAAAAAAAAAAAAAAATATCATCTACGTCAAGGTAAGCATGCTAATCCTTATAGATAGATAAAACAAATAGTTTTTGGATTATATGGTCTTGAAACCTGGGGGCATAGTTACCTAAAAATGTCCAAGGTCACTTCAAGGTCTTCAGACTACAAATGTTTGCGTGGTCAACCTTCATGGGTGTGGTCAACATTCAGAACTGAAAATTGTGAAGGTCATTTCAAGGTCAAGTGGGTCACCCAAGGTCAACTAACTACAAAATGGTTATGGTCATGGAACTTGGCAGGTGTAATCAACATTTGATACCACTCTATTTCAAGGTCATCTGGGGGTCATCCAAGATTATTGTAAGTACTCACTATGAGTTACAATATGTTCATCCACCAAGGACACAGTTCAGTGGGTTGTACTTGTACATACATTGACATGAACTGACCTTGTGTGATCTGGGTATCATATATCATACCCAAAAACCATGGGGTGTATTTTCTAAATACACTGTGGAATAGACGTTACTGAACTGTGCCATGGGAGTTGAGACAACTCTAGCTCATAGTGACTGCTAAGGCAGGAGCCTCAGTGGTTTGAGAACCACTTATTTCCATCACAATCCTTGCTGTGACCTTAATGTTACTTTCCCTCTTTTTACTACGTGACGGTCGGGAGACCTTTGTGGTTCAAGAACTACCTTGTTCCGTTTTGTATTTTACAAAGTACATGTCTTGATAAAACACAAGTTTTAAAAACAAAGGAAGCACTGGTTGAGATAAATGTTTTAATGACATTATTGGTATCCTTTCATTGTATAATTTCAGATAACCTAAATACATTGTTTACCATGGAATCAAGTCTACAGTTGATGTTTCTAGTATTTTGTGCTGTTCTGGTAAGTATACCATCAGAGACAGAAGGGTTTGGTGGTTTAGTCACAGTCTTAAAGGAATAAGCAGCGATTTGCTGATCTAAAACATTGAAAGAACATCAAAATTTGTATTTTGGTATTTTTGTTACTGCCATGGATGTGCTAACATAACCTGCAAGTGGTTGGCCTGAAATCCGTTTTTATCTGATTCTGTAATTTCTATACGTGCGTGCGTATCAAAATTCTGAATTGAGCCTCAAAAAGGCCCTTCACTGTGAATATCACAGATTTATAAGTGTAATACTGTGCACCATGATCTGTACAGTTTGACCTCAAACACAAACAAACATTAGTGATCTTTGTTTATTCTGTACTGGTGTAAACCACAATCAGCTGTTTAGTGTAGATTGTGAGACGCAGACGCCATCGCTGTATGTCTATTTGCAGGTGACAGTATGACAAATTTCCTTGTTTTTCTTCATTTTCTCACTATTTGGTGTTTTTGGTGCTACATTAAAGTAGTTACATGGAAGTGTACATACTTATCTTTGATTTATAAGCTAAAAAAATGCATTTCCAATTTTTTGATTTTCACTTGCATTGTCCCAGCTTCTGCTTATCCCTTTAACTTTTCAAACCCTTGCTTTCTGAGTTGTATGAAGTTTATAGAAAATACTTCAAAGGGTGGAAGCACTGACCTTAATGTCATGGCCATGTGTGCCAATTCTCAAGACCCCATTTTAAATATAAATTCCATAAATTTTTAAGTTCCTTAGCCAAAAATGTGTATTTTTCAGCTCTACAAGCTCAAATTTGGCCCAGAATACAGCTTGCAAGACCACAAAATTGGGTCAAAATTTCAGTTCCTAAGCCCTTAAAGGAGAACCTGTATCAAGAATAACTTTCACAATATACGCTATAAAAACAATTATTGAACACATATATAGTGGTTTCATGGGAAAACGGAATTATAATAACCATAAAATAAATTAAAAGCATTTTGTCTGACCATGCGCTATTTGAAATTCGCGCTACTGTAGATGGGACATGGATTTATGTTATGCGATACGGACGGCACAGTAGCGTAATACAACTTCACGCATGATGCTTTCATAATGTGTATTTCCTATGGCATGTATGACCTAAACGTGCCGGTCGTATCGCATAACACGTTATACACTAACGCGATTTTTAAATAGCACATGGTCAGACTAGATGGTTTTAATTCATTGTTAGGGTTATATAATCCCTTTTTTCTATGAAACCACTCGATATGTGGTCAATAATTATTTTATAGTGTATATTGTTTAATATTATTCGTTGTACGGGTTCTCCTTTAAGTTTGGCACTTGGTACTGCGTACTGCTACCCCGGACTGCTACTCAACCCAAAATTGAGTGCTGGGGGAGAGGGTAAATTGACAACCTGCAATAAATGTTGCCCATGTTTACTTTTCCCCACTTAAAGTGCTATAGTAACATTTTGTCATATTTACAGAGCGTGTGTGGTGTAACAGATAAAGCACAGGACTCATGATCCTAAAATAATTGCAAATTGTGAGTTTGAGCCCCGATATGGTCAACATGTTTGTGTCCCTGGGCAAGTTACTTAATCTCAATTGCCTCGTCGACCCAAGTGAAATCTGGGGAGTTTTCCGTAATTTTAATCAACAAATGTTTCTATTACCTGAATATCACAGACTCGTACTCATTGATATTACAACCACAAAGGTTACAGACCGGTCAGACAGGGTGGATGCCGTGGGAAACAACTCTGGCATGTGTTTTCTTGTGTTAAACGGCATTTCTGTCATCTGATGAATAAATGACTCCAAAGTCATTTAGTATAAAATCGTTCTGTTTACTATAAGCGTGCTGATTTGGCTTAATCGTTTCAGACGAGGGCTAATGTATGCAAAAATATCAATTTTGAACAATCGTGAGAGCGCACTATTTTTCAAATGTGCTAGTGTCTCTTCACTTGCCCGACACTTTAACAGCTAGTAGCAACTAGTAGAAGTGGGCATCGGACTGATGCAAAATTTGAGCCCTGGCATTTAGTAAAGTTGCATGGATTGATCCTCATGGAGTGGGTCATATGGGGTGCTCAAGCTTTTTCTTCCAAATGTGCATATTGTATTGGCAACTAATTCACAATTCAGTCTATAAAAAGGATTGTTTAAAAAACGTTTTGTGCCTTTGTTATTACTAATGTTGGTATTGTGCTGTAAATAGTATACAGCTATGACTAGTGGAGAAAGCCTCCCTTTGATTTCCCCTAGACATTGTTTGTGCTCTTAGAACAGCTGACTAGCACATTCATTATTATTGAAGTAATGTTACCTTATTTATTATGACTCAATTCAAGGAAAACATCTTTTATTGTGATCTTCTCCAATTAAAATGGGCAGGAAATTTATTGAAGGCTAATTATACAATTGTTAGTAATTGTGTAATACTAATTAGTAAAGTATACTGACTTAAGAGGCATTACTACATCGTAGTCCCGTCTTCTGAATGATAGTCAGTGTAGAACAGGCATATAGCTAGAGCAAATTCAGAAACAATGGTAGAAACATATCTGAGGGTCTTAGTAAAACTTGGGCAACAAACATCTTTGACTTGAAAAAATTTTTTTTTTTATGAGTTTTAAAGGCGTGACTCGGAGATTTCCCTATGAGGTCGCACTCAATTTTCAAACAAATCGTGTTGTTTGCATATACATAATGCTTTTCCATATACTAATCATTGTGTGAAATATCTAAGCTCAAATCGAAGTCCTGCATATAGAAAATCACAAAATTGTTATAAAATTCCGGATCTGGAATTTTTGTTAAACACAGTATTCTATCACACTCTTATACTATACATAAATGTTTACTGCATGAAAACAAAAGATCTGATTCATCTTAAACTTCGGAATTGAGCATTTTAGGTGAATGTCTTTAGTTGTAGCTGACTATTTTTAATTACACCATAAAATTATATATTTTGAAATCTCTGAGTTGGCCTTTAAAAGAATATTGGCTGGAATATGCTGGCCAAGGATGTAATTTTCAAGTATCACTACTCAGGTCAAGCATAGACCCTGGGGTTGTAAGTGTCTCTAAGGTGTGACCATTACACAAGGGTCATATTATGTGCCTGTACTGTGCCACATGATCTGGGGGTTTGTCATTTGTGACCAAGTCAGACTTTCTTGTGGTTGAAACAGGCTGAATAAACCCCTTTGGCTCAGTTACTGATTGTGTTTGGTGCTTGTCTTCATTTGATATGCTCTAGACTATACACTGTGGCGTCAATGACATTCCTGATGCAGGGTTTCATAGATTGATAGTTTCAAAACACTCAAGTTTAAATTGGAAATGTAAAATTAGTATTACACATTTTTAGCATTTTATTTGGAAAGTATTTCTAAAATAAGGTGATAAAAAATAAACAACAGCAACAACACACATACACCACTTTTCTAAGGGTGGAAAGACTTCTCAGTTATCACTTGTCAATTTCAATCCCGGCCCTGGGGGTCCCGGGACTAGCGGGGACTTAGCCGGGAATGTACATTTTACTGTCGTGACACCCCCGCCTTTGTCCCCGCTAAAGTAGCACGAAATCCCGAGTAGCCGGGCTTACATTTTTTGTACATCCCCCGCTATGTCCCTCCCCCTACTAGCCGGGCTTCCCTGTATATTCTCGGCCAATGGGGGAGGGGACTGCTTTAAAACTCTGTACAACAGGTCTAGCTATATAAAATCATACTGCATTTTG
>JAMKCH010021508.1:0-20750 GCA_023653785.1 Ophioderma brevispina
ACTTATTTAGAATAAGTCTAAGATTTACAAACAAATCAAAAATGATTAAAACTCAGTTCATAAGCAAATGAGAGACTTATGTTTAACTGCTTAAAGACTATTTTAATCCAAAAAGTTTTTTTTGCCCGCTAACAAGTCTTCTTAGATTTCAAAAAAATACAGTCCCAAGGATTTTGGAGAGGTTACTTTGACCATTCTGGGCCGAAATAGCTGATTTGGCTTCAGGCAAGGCAAGGCTCAAACAAAACCACTTGATACACAATTATGCAGAAAACACCGGGAGCCAAAAACACCGGGAACCATCACCAAAAAAACGCTGTCAACAATCCGAAGTGTTCACTTTTCTTTAAAAATCATAATTTGACCATTTTAAACCAAAACAGAATAAATTGAGGGTCCAGCAATGCTCTTCAATTCATATTGATCAATCAAGAGCCGAAAACACCGGGCACCATCCAGAAACTAGCCTGAGAAACCATCCAAGGGTACTCCATTCTTGTTTTAACATATTGACCTTTTGGTCCCCCCAAAATAGCCAAATCGGCTTTCAGGCAATGCTTAAATACCACTGAAATAGAAAGACCGAAAACACCAGAAACCACTCAAGAACAATATGTGAACCCTCCAAAGTGTCTACTTTTGTTTAAAATTTTATTGTTATTTGATCATTTGAACCAAAATAGCTGAGTTTGGTCCAGGCCCAATGCTCATCAAACTATTGAAAACCCAAAGAAGCCGAAACACCAGGAACTATCTAGACAACCATCCAAAAGTATCACTGGTTACAATCATTATTTTGACCATTATATTTTGACCAAAATAACCAATACGAAATCATTGACTTTAATGAAGTAGAGATTTTTAAATGTGGATTTATAATGAGCATCTTTTTCTACTGATTATCATTGTTTTATTAAATTATGTTATATCAGTATTTTCTAATACTTTATATGGACCGCTGCAATAATTAGAACTAACGCAATAACCAATAAAAAATCCGAAACGGGACAGTAACCAATTACAAACGAGCTCACTAAACCCCCGCCCAAGTTGTGTGACACACGCCTGGCTCGGCCGGGGGCCGGGTTACGCAAAGGGAAAAGTGACGATGGCCTGGTATATCCAGGGATATACCGGCGGTAAGATGGCTTTATGATGAATCTTTGATATCAAAATCAGAGCTTTCAATTATAACAATTATTCTGGAGTTAGTACAAAGATGAAAAACGAACGTAATATTTAAAAATTACGGGCACTATCTTGCGACAGTTTTAATGCTCGATGTAGTTATAGACGGATTGCACTAACTCATCTGTAATACGGTACTTTTGGGTATAAAATAGAACGCCAGACGGTGAAGATCTCGGCTCAAAACCCGTAAGATGGTACCAAAATATGGCGATAAAAATGGTTTTTCTTGTGTAATTGTAAAATCGCTTATTATGCCAATGATATATCACCGCTAGTTGGATCATTTAACAAGTACCCTAAGCGAGGAGCTATTTAAACAAACACCTTTCTGTGCTAAATCAGCTATTTTGAGGACCATAAACGCGCGGATCCGCATTTTGCCTTTCAAAACACCCTAAATCCGCGTTTTCTTTCACGCGGGTGCTTACAAGTAGTATTTCGAGTGGCCCCCCAGGGACTGTCCCATAGGACACTAGCGCAAAATTCAAATAGCGCATGGTGGACCAAAATGTTTTAATTCATTTTTATGATAGTATAATTCCGTTTTTCCATAAAAACCTCGATATGTGTTCAATAATGATTTTTATAGCGTATAATATATCAATTATTCTTAGTACTGTTCTCCTTTAAGGTGTTGGCATTATGATTTGGTTACTGCCCCAATTTTATCCCCCTGGCTTGAAAAAGGCAGAAGGGGGATTATGCTAGCAGTCAAGGCGCAGGGGCGGCGTCCACACAATAGTGTGGAACGCGTAAATGAGACCAAAAGGGTTATGGTGAGTAATTGGTGGGTGGGATACGGACTGCCATTGCCCTTCATATGATAGATTATGCGTGGCATATGCTAATTAGGTACTTTATTTGGCATAATTAATGAGTTAATTGGGGGTATGTTCCAACCAATCTGTGAACGCCGATACATGAGACCCATAAGGGTATGGTGATGACTTGGTGGGGGGATCGGAATGACAATTCCCTTCCGCTCCCGCCAGTGGGGTTAGCGGTTCGAGAACCGCGGACGTGGATTTTTAAACATGGCCGGGACTACAGAACTTGATTTTGGGATTTGGTTTTCCAGAACTACAATTTTGAGCTAGTATCAGAATCAAAAGCTTTGGAGCTCTTGATCGCCATGAAACTTACCCATCAGACCAAAAAATTTCCTTTAGATCACACCCATAAAAGTTATGACTGGTAACAACTCCTTGGGTTCATGCAGACACTGTCATGTCATGTAGGTTGTGATCACACACCTGCTATTCAAAGTAATGCAATTAATATCTACCAAAGCAGAAAGCATGATTATTTATTATATTTCAAGGCCTAAATTCTGGAAAAAAAGTGGACTGGTTCAAGTATATAATGTTTTCAAATTGAGAGGAATAAATGACTCCAGACAAAGTCTACATTCCAGACCTTGTAACTAAATTAAGTCAGTGATGAAATTTAACAGCTTTTACAACCTGTTACGGCCTTGAATTGACCTTCAAGATATTATTGGGTTGTTATGATTATTGAACATTGCCTAATCTGTTGTGATGTATGTCACTATTAGTTCAATTCTTGGGCATAATCATTTTTTGCCTACTATAACCTCCATAAAGAGCCTAAACTTTTCCTTCTACAAGGAAGTATTAAGATGTTTGCCACAAAGTCTGAACATAAAAATTGCAGAAGTTGAGTGGTCTGCAGGCAATAGTGATACACTTCTTCTCGTTAAAAATTGCCTCATACGCAATCAAAAACTGGCAATTTTTCAAGGATATTCTTAAACATTACTGAAAAAGTCACTACAGTCGTCATCAAATGTGCAATCGTGACATGACACAGGCACATTTTTAACAAATGTATAATTTATTCAATTTGCTCTCAAAAAAAAAAAAACCCCTCCCCTCCCCAAAAAACATTGATAGTCAGGACCTTTAAGAATACAACCATATA
Organism: Ophioderma brevispina; assembly: GCA_023653785.1. Classification (NCBI taxonomy): domain Eukaryota; kingdom Metazoa; phylum Echinodermata; class Ophiuroidea; order Amphilepidida; family Ophiodermatidae; genus Ophioderma; species Ophioderma brevispina. Next base: position 3,133 of record JAMKCH010021508.1, read on the forward strand.
AGATTTGAATTAAAAACAAAAATATTATACCATATAGCAAAAGGATCCATGATTTTTGAGCCCATTGTGAGTCTGCTGTATCTGAGGATAGCACTCTTCGTCCAATATGCCTAGTTAAACAACTTAGGAGAGGCTTAATCAAGAAAGGTCTAAAACTAAAGAAGAAAACAATCATGTTAACAGGTTGAGACAATTGTGATGTTTAAGTTGGTACATTTCAAGTCAAAAGGTACCCACAGTTTGTTAAATCAGATGAGTTGTGTTTTTATTGTGACTGAGTGCCCTGCTATAATCTAATTCAGATGACATTAAGCAGGTGACCAGTCATTGGAACTGTCTGAAACTCACCAATCTGATTTTATCTTGTTCTGATCCATAGCCACAGTAAAAAAAATCACTACACCATGTTCAGTATAATTCGGTATAAAAGGAACAGGGGCCAGTTTGCCCACTTATATTTCTGCACAGGCCGTACGCAGGGGGGTGCGGTGGGTGCGGTCGCACCCCCTAAATTCACACAAAGGGCAAAAAGGTCCACATTTTGCTGTGAATATTTGATAAAAAAGGTTCAAAAATTTTGAGAAATTTGGCACAAACGTCCCTTTTGGTGATAAAATGACTCAAAAAGTCCAAAAGCGACCATTTTAGGGGGGTTACGGTCCACATTTACCATAAAAGGTCCCACTTTTCACAAAAAAAGGTCACTTTTTCGCGAAAAAAAGGTCCACTTTTCGAAGTCCCGCACCCCCCAAAATAAATCTGAGTACGGCCAAGGTTCTATATAGATAGAGAGGCCAAAACGTTACGAACTTTAGGAAATTCATCGTACGAATGTTTGCCGACACAAGAAAACATAGAGTACCAACAATAGGAAAGCATGGGCTGCCTCTCTTATTCCACATACTGTGGGTGCCGCTTTGCATAGACACTAATCGGTAGTGATACAAAGTGATGTATGTGTTAGAGGTGGCCAGTGTAATAATAGTTTTTTTTTTAATGCACCTGGATCATGTGCCAGATACTCTTTTTCCATAATGCAATGCGCGCTTAGGTGATAGATGTATTCATTGAGGCGGTTTATTTCAATCAAGACGAATGACGTTCATTACATTCGTTGTGTGGCAGGGTATATATTTGATTTTTTTTTTTTTATGTTTTTTTTTTTTCTTTTTTTTTTTTTTTTATTTAAGACAAAATTACACCAATAGCACCCAACATCCAACAACTGATATTTGGCGGATTGTTGTATCGAATTGACATTATGTGTGTAGACAAAGCACCCAAACAATAATTATTCCGTGCAATACTCAAAATGTCGCGCCCATGCACGGACGACTGGTTTGAATGGGCTTAACCCCCTTGCTGTAGGCCCTGATTCGCACATTTTGGTCGGGGAAGGAGGACTCCAAGTTGTACTAAAATCACAATAGCTGCCTTATAGTTTATTTACCTAAGGTGACATGATGCACCCTGTGTTCCCTAGTGTTCTCAATGTACTTTATGAGCTCATGTTATCTTATACGTGAACACAAAATTTGAAATGTATTTGGGACTGTACCGGAGAGGAAGGTTAATGGGTAAAGGCATAGAAGCTAAAGAAGATTGGAAATCGTGGCGGGATTCAACCCAGGGCCTTCGGCGCACCATTCCATGAGACCGGATGGCAAGCACAGGGAGTCTGCTGGCCCTGCGCCCATTTTGTTGCCCCTATGAGTGTTGGTACGATGACATCATCGCATCTTTTTGGACGTGTGCATTTTCTAGCCTTAGCTCATTGAGTTTAGTGAGTTTGGTAGGGATAGGGTAACCCAAAACAAAACTTTGAAACATTAATTTGGGACATAAAGAATTTCTAGATGTAACTGAATGAGTAATGCCAATTCACTTAAAATGATTGTTTGCCCTCTAAAATACACTGGTACATTTGAAAATTGTGCCCTCAACATGCAACATTTCAAAACCCAATATTTTTGCATCATGGTTTCAAGGCTTTTACATGTGTTTACGCACCAGAAATGATCAAGTCCCAATCAACACCATTGTGTGTAAATGGAATGATTTTGTAAAACCCAGTAGTGTAACAGATGGGGGAGGGGGCAGGTTGCCACTCCAGAGAGCTTTAACCGTGAAGAAAAAGCTTGAAAATCATGCTAAATGAGTCCTTTTTGCCTGCTCACCAGGGAATTTTCACCTACAACCAGGAGAATCTGCCTCAAACCACTTCCAACAGGGAAAAAACTACCTCAAAACTGAGAAATTTCCCCTCTGACAAGTGACCCCTGTTACGCTCCTGGTAAAACCACTATGGAGTGGATTTATTCAAAGAACCTAGGTTCACAATGTTAAAACCACAAGAAAATAAACATCGGCATTAATCCCTTTTGTATGCGTGCATGCTGTTTGACCGATCCATCACCTTTCCGCTTTGTGGTTTTACTTTTAGAATGAGTTTGAGTCAATGGTGTTCATGTACTAAGTGAATTTTAACACATTTGGTGATAAAAAAATAATGTATTTACAATAAAGGCCAGAATCAATGACTGCTCTTGGGAATCATGATAACTTCTGTATACTATGATACAAATTTTTGTGTGTAAAATGTTTTTTTTTTTGTTCTTCTTAGGTCTTAATGCTTAATTATTTGAGAGCAAATTGAATTAATCATTAGAGAGCAAATTGAATTTTATATTTGGTTCAAAATGAGCCCGTATCACTTTAATACAGTTAATTTACAGCCCCAAATTGCAATAGTATGAAAAGGCCAGTTATTACCTTAAAAAAAGCCGGGGAACTCAGGAGGGTAGTGACAAAAATACCACAGGAAGACATTTAAACAGGTTCCGTTTTTGGCTATGAGAGAAAAATGTTGTTGTTAGATTGGAACATAATTTCTAATAAAAAAAAATGCACACTTACTAATTTCAATTTGCATATGTTCTGTGTAGAAATCACTTGGTTAAAAATTTTTGTAGAGGTGTTTCAGCCAAGTCTGGATGACTTGGCGCATCCTGAAATCATAAATTTAGCTCGGAGGGGCAGGAAAACACAGGTGGAATTACGCATTTAGTTGTTCTTGAGAAATCAAAAGTGGTTGCTGCGATATCGCTGTTAGTCCATGAGGTAAACGTTGTTGAAATAATACCTGGAAGATGGTTTGGCTCTTTACCGGTGTGTTGGTATTTTCATTATGTGCCTTTGATTTTGAAAATAAGTTCAAATATGTGTGATAATATATATCGTAAAATTGGTTTAAAATGTTTGAAAGTTGTTGAAGTGTGCCATTTAAAAAAAAATCACTTTAAGAAGTTAAGAACCATGTCACCCTATTTCTATTATTTTTTTTTACTAGTTTAACTTGTTTAAACATATTATTTTTTTTACAGCTACCCATTATGAGAAAAAATAATGATGCTTTATAATTTACACTTATTCATGAGGATTTTTTTCTTTCCTATTGTTATTATTTTCATTGTACTATATCATTCATATTATTTATTCATATTATTTTGCTGTATTTTGTGAAGAACAAAATAAATGACTGATTGATTGATTGAAAAATAAGGAAAAAATTACTGAAGTTGAATCTCCAAATTCAATGGTATAGAATGGAAAAGAATAAGGTATTTCACATAAGATTATAATTATTTGTCAAGATTTTTTTATGCGATTACAGTTTTGAAAACAACATCGTGATTATAATAACTCAATTTTCATATGGCCATTGATCAGTGTCATTGTGGAAGAAAGGTTTAGCCCCATTGACAGCAGAAAAGGACCAATTATGAATTGTCTATTACCGCAATTTTTATTGCATTTATATTTTTTCATTAATGCTAATTGATTTAAATATTTTAGCACTTATTGCAGTTCTAAATAGTAAAGGAATACTGTTCCATTTTTAAAATTCCAAAATAACAAATTTTAACAAAATCAATGCTTGTATTTTAGAAATACAAAATCAAAAGCCTGCTGTGTTGTGTAATATCAGAATTGATTTATAAAGAAATTCATCGCTTGTCCGTGGTACCTTTCCTTTGTATAAATCAGTATAAGAGTGTAGTACATACCATTCATGTACTTCATACATGGCACACTTCCAGGTAACAGCTTTTAGATTTTAAATGAAAAAGCCTAAAAGTGACCCCCTTCATGGAAATTGGTAAATTGAACATCTTACTCCTCAACTAATTAAGCTATTTATGGATACAATGTATGCAGCCCCTTGACCCCATGAGGGTGTTATTTTAGTTAAATGAAAACGCCCACCAGTTGCTAATTCATATGACAAGGACCCATGCAGGCACTTGCGTAAAGTTAAATTAACAACGTTATGTTTGGTTGTTAGTGGAATTAATAGCTATTGTACATGATTCCCATGAAGGGTAAATTGGTAATGACAAACAATGATTCATTGCCACTTTCTGCGCCGCGCGGTGGACGTATTCGCCGGGATGTCTTACTGGATTGGTTATAAAGCTGGAAATGGTTATAAATACATTTCACGGGGGGAAAACTGTACAAGACAGGTACAGGTTGATGCCAACATAATTGGATAGTATTCTGTTGGGGGCATTATGTTAAAGAGGAATATTATGATGATGAGACTCAATGTTCATGAACATAGATAAGTGGCATTATTTCCAAGGAAAAGCTTATTTTACAGCTGTATGGAAGCTGGATGATTTTTTTTTTTTTTTTTTTTTGAGGCATATAATGGATGTATACTCATGTGGCTAAGTGGAGAACAGGTCCGAGAATAGGGCAAGCAGTATCTCATCAGCGTTCCTGGGAAACAAAAGGTGTAATCACTAGCCTTAAAAGTCAACGGCTGGAGTTTCATTTTCCACCATTTGTCTGGTTGAAGTTGAAGCATCAAGAAACGGGTCTATTAATAATTTGTAGTTGAATAACATCATTATTTATTTTACCGAACTTTTTCCATTTAGAAGAAATCAGTTTGCAGCTTACACAACTCTGTTGCTTTTTAGTTGATTTGTGGGTCATTGTTAATGCCCAATGCTTGTTACTTGTTAGTGGTGATGAGAAAGGCGCTTCAAGATCCACAGCCTGCTCCTATCCTACCAAAACAATGCGTAATATGGATGTGCAGCTTTGGTCATTTACTGCAAGAAATTTGCTATTTTCCATTTCTCTCTGTAAACAGGACAAATTACCAGTAGAGGCCATGTACAAGATGAGATTAAAAATTGCAGAATAAGTCTTCTCAGGATATCCAGGGAATCCCATAAATGTGCTAGGATAATATAGGTGCTCGAATTATGAAATACCCATCTGACACCTTTTTCTGACCCACTTATGAATTTGGAAACCTTACCGTAATAAACGGGTTTTATTCTGTGAATGGTTTTCGGAATCATAAGGTGTCAGAAAAAACCAGAAAAAAAGTGTGTCAGATGGGCGACCTGAGAAACACTTGCTTAAATAGCACTACTGAGAGAACACGTTTGGAATTGGAATTGACAATTGATTGCTGGTTTGTGACTACAAATCATACCGGAGATAAAAAACTCAGATAAAGTGAATCTCAGAATCTAACATGTACCGGTGCAATGGCAGGCCTAGAGAGTGTATGAAGATTCACATATGGCCTTGTCGACGCTTACAAGTCTGCCTCCATGAATGTAAGGAATGTCGGGGAGTAACTTGTGGACGCATTCCAAATGTAGGTGAAAGCAAAAACCTCTCTTTATCTTTGCATTCTCTTCCATTACAAGCAGGAATGGGGAAGTCTAGTGGTCCCATCCTCCTCTTTCGAGGGGTGGGTGATGATCAAAATGTGTAATTGAAAGAGTGAGTCTTCAGCAAAACGCTTAAACAATATTAAAAAAGATGCCCACATTCCTACCATGGGACCATGAATTGTCAAAATAAAGATTTAGCCCATGTAACCATGGTAACGTAGGTACATGTGAATATATTTAGATGCAAAACAGTCTAGGGATGTGACATGATCATCTATGCTGTGACACACACTCAAGTCAGGTGTATTCAGATTATTAAAATGAGAATGCCCTAGTTACCATGTCAAGCAATTGTGTGGTTAATTTTGTGTTATTTGAATCGCATTTATTAAAGTTTATATTATTATTACTCATAATGCTATCTCATTTTGTCAGCAATGAATCATGGCCTATGGGCATATCGTGTAAAGCCAAGCAAAAACTTATGTTATGTTATTGTTTTATTTATAACGAGACCTTATTGTCTCAAGGGAATCCTTAAGAACTAAGTTATGCTTCAATGGGGTCCTAGGAACGTGAAGAGATGTGAAGTGGGGTTTCAGGGCTGCACCATACCGTTAATACAAAAGTCAGTCCCCTATATTACCACACATTGCCAATATGATACAGATATGATCATCTCTACAGACATTAAATATGTGTCTTCTTTATATAACCGGACAGAAAATTAAAGCACAGTGGAACAATGGGTTCCGTAGATACAAACATTTGCGTATAACACAAAACAACATGATTGGATTAACTCAGATCTGTAATTAACTGCGTCAGGAATAAGACCTATCTTCGGAATCTGGTGCATCATTAACAAAACAAAAGTTCTCAAATCACCTAACAGTCAAATAAAAATTGATAATGCTCTGTACAAGAAAGGAGATATGTATGAGGTTCAAGGTAGAGTGCACTATGTATGACTGCCTGATTTGTATGGTATGTGGTTTGACTTACAATGATAAGTGATCGTAAAAATACCCGGAATTATCAATATGATGCAGGCAGGTGTATGAGTTAAACTGATGAAAAGATGAAGCGGTAGAAAGAGGTTTTACAAATTGGACTGTAAGAGCAAATGCCTTATTAATATAATACTAACAGTGGTACTATTTGCTTTGAGGGGAGGATACGGTCTCGATACATGTAGGTAAAAAGATGATGTTCTATTGCATCAGCAGATGTGAAGAAACGATTAGAATCATCATCCTTGGGTGCCACGTTTCTTGGTACCTTGTAACAAAATTATATGTCAATATGTAAATAGAGTTTTACAAATTGCACATCATGCCATTTAAATGGCAACAATCATCACAAGGTTCTTAGTGAAACAAAAGTGCCGGAACAGACAAGATTGTTTTTTTTTTTTCTTTGTTTAGATTTGGCAAACTAACCTGACTTCATTTTAAAACTAGAAGTTGCTTTGGTTTTCCTCTTGTGATGCAAACTTGGAAGTGTGCCATATTACAAAATAGGGTGTACCTTGGATGTGAACCGGAGGGGGTATTGAGTCTATCCCACCATGCACCGCGTTTGGGGAAAATTCAACTTCAATAGGTCATGTGATCCCACAAAAAATCCTATTCTTAACACATAAAAACCGGACCTTCACGCTCATTTAGCCCACAATATGTTAGGACTTAGGGAATTTTTAGCATGATCATGAAACGTCTGTTGGTCCTTAAACTTTTTGAACACTTTTATCCCTAAGTACGGGCATGTGTTTAGTACCGTGCAGTGTAGGTGCATTGCAATGGCATTATGGATTTTGATTCCAAACACCATCGGGATGTGAACTAAGGCCAAAGCTGTACATACCTATTTGTGTGGGACAGACCCGGAGAATAAATCATTTAATTATGTTCACCTTTTTATTTTTTTTAGGAACAGTGTCCTGTCCATCAAACCAGTTTTATATTATGCCCCGCGTGGGAGCGCGGGGCTATAGATGTAGAATAACTTGGACTGAATTATCGTACCATTAATACCATGTACTGGCAATTAATTTAGACCAGAAAGCTGTGCGGTTGACTATACGAAGGCTTTTGGCATAATCAACAAAAGCACAGATTTTTTTTAATTGTTGCCCCCACGCGGGAGCGCGGGGCTATAGATGTGGAATAACTTGACATGACATTGAGATTTTGCTCTGTATTAAGGGGAAGCCTGAAAGCTTGGTCATACTACAATTTTTCATGACATTGAAATGATAACATGCTAAAATTACGAAATGGGGGTTTTTGATGAACATGGCGTAAATATTATGCAACACAAATGTTTTTGTGTAAGTAAAATGATGATACAGTGTGAGATCGATTGTATTTTCAGTGTTTTTATACAATGTATATTGGATCTGTACAAGGTTTATTTCCTCTGTTTAAGAAAGTGGGGTAAATATCAGGAGGCCAGTTGGTGCGAAGTGCCACCAGCATGCCTGGTTAAATTGCATGTTCAGAATATGACAGCTGAAATCAGTTACGATGGTCAAGTCGACTATTTAGGTACTACAGTAAACTTGACAGAGTAATAAGTGAACTTGAGTTGAGATTAAGTTTAACGATCATATTTATACCTCATTTTTTCAATCAAAAGTCCATACACTAGCATTTTTTTGTTTGGAAAATGTTATTTGTCCCCCGCCAACTTTTGTTGGCGAAGGGGACTATGCATGGTAGCCGTCCTGTGTTGTGTTCGTCCCGCACGATATCTTGGAACTAAGCAAGTGTGAAGTCCATCTTCGCAACATGATGTATCTCAGGTAGGCAGGTGGGTGGGATTACCAATGTGGTTCATGTGACATGGGTCAAAGGTCAATGTGGTCAAAAATAGGGTCAAATATGGGCAAAAATAGGGCTAAAATCGCGATATAACATTGTCCACACGATCCCTCTTTTGATTGAGGAGCAAGTATGTGCGTCCGTCTTTCGACACCATAATGTCACTCAATTAAGGCTGCGGATGAGTTCGGAGCCTGTCATGTGGCATTGGGTCAATGTCAAATGGGGGTCAAAAATACGCAAAAAGCTATAAACCTTTATCTGTTTGTCGTAGAGATAACTTGGTGGGTGTGGTCAACATTCAGTGCCGAAATTTTGAAGGTCCGTTTCAAGGTCATGCGAGGTCATCCAGGTCAAATCACTTAACATGTGGTAGGAGGATGAAAATTGGTGGGTGTGGGTCACCTTCAGTGGGCAAAAATTGTTGAAGGTCATTTAGGTCATCCGCGGTCATCAAGGTCAATCACTAACATTTGGTAGGAGGATGAAAATTGGGTGGGGTGTGGTCAACATTCAGTGCCAAAAATTTTGAAGGTCATTTCCAAGTTCATCCGAGGTCATCCAAGGTCAAATCATTAACTGTGGTAGAGGATGAACATTGTGGGTGTGGTCAGCAGTTCAGTGCCAAAAATTTTGAATGGTCATTTCAAGGTCATGCGAGGTCATCCAAGGTCCATCACTAAACATGTGGTAGAGGATGAACTTGGGTGGGTGTGTCAACATTCAGTGTTGAAACTTTGGAATGTATTTCAAGGTCATGTGTGTCATCCAGGTAAAATCACTTACATATGGTAGGAGGAAGAAACTAGGTGGGTGTGGTCAACAATCAGTGCCAAAATTTTTGGTATCCTTATCAAGGATCATTCAAGGTCAAATCTTTGCAGATGGTTGTATGGTCAAGAAACCTAGTTGAATTTGATCAACATTCAATGCCAAAAAAAAAATTTTTTGAAGGTCAGGTGGTGGTCATTCACGGGTCGAATCAATAAACATGTGGTATGATGATGACTTGTGGGTGGGGTCAACAGTTCAGTGCCAAAAATTTTGAAGGTCATGTCAATGGAAGAAACACACAGTTTGTCAAGAACCACTTCTTTCCATCACAATCCTTCCCTGAATCTTAAATGGTTGCTACTGGCACTGGGCGGGGGACCTTTTGTGTTCGAGAACCGCTTGTTTATCCTCTCAATTCTTGGCTATTTTCGGATGGTTTAAATAATTCTGCCATTGCCGGCGGGGCTACTTGGTGCCCAGCACCAACATGTTCTTGTTTAGTTTATGACAAACAGTTGGCATTGTTTTCATAATATTACCTTCTACAACCTGTTGCGGGCTCTTATTATTAAGCAAGAACTGAGTGCCCACAAATGAAAATTGTCATAGTCCTTTACATGTCAGGGCATGTGTGTACTTAACATTTCCCATCTAAAAAATTCTTCTTTGCTGATCTGAATTTTACCCAAAACGAGATGTTAAAGACCAATCCATTAAACATATTTAATAAAATGTCTCGAACGAAAATGGGGAAAAAAATGCAAACAATTTTTGTTTAATTTTTGCATTTTGGTTTACTTTTTTTAGACCTTAGGACAAAATCAAATCTTTTGTCTTATGAAGCCCCCTAATTGAGAATCATGAAAAAAAAGAAAAATAAGTGAATGTATTAAATTTAAAAGCTGTGTATGTGATCTGAGACATTCTTTTTGGTGGGCCTAAGATAACTTGGTATTGAATTTTGAATAAAAAGTAACCTTTGCTTCTTTGTCTTAAGGTAAACAGGGTCAATACTGCTTTACACTGGCAAAAAAGGTTAACTGGATTATTGAGTCAAAGCATTTTTGATTGAGTCATTATTGATTTAATTCACTTTCCCTAGTAAGAACATGTGCATTTGTTTAATCAATGCAAGTTCAAAAAGTTTAATTTTGGAGTGCTTTGAACAAATTCATTTTGAGTGAATTTGAGTTAACATTGAATGGTTGAATTTTTTTGAAGTACTAATTTTAACTGATTTCATGTTTATCAACATGACCCACGATTGTGCACATCCAGCTTATCACCTATTTCATTTTCCAAAAAATGAAGTAGAATTCAGAAATGGCTTTCAGTGACAAACTCAAACTAATTCATGCTGATCCGTATCAGTAATTCAGACAATATAGAATTCTCAAACCGTCTCTAGTTTTAAATGCGCTATTAGTCATGCTACAAGATGTCTAAGAGGTGCACTCCATCGAAGGTAAAGTCATGACCAGTTGAGACGGATCACTGGAAGTATAACATCAAGGACAGTTAATCCAGGGAACTGCAACTGGGTCATGGGGAGTTTCAGAACTTGACAGCATTGATGTTCAGCTGTTTTCAAGTTATTGATGGAATCCATTTTGCAAGATATCAACAATAAACACAACAAAAACTCTGGGTAGAATTAAAGTGTCGCAGCTATATCTGTATTCAGATATTATTTTCCTCAATTGCGCTCTAAGTCACGACCGTACGCACTCCTCAGCATAGCAACAGTTTAACAACAAAACAGCTAATTTGAAATCAACCAATCACGGGCGCGTGTAACGATCCAAACTCGGCGCTAGGTGTGTGCGTACACTGCAGCACCCGCGTTAGCACGGCCAAAAACCCCGGCCCCCCGAAGGAGAAAATAAATTCTGGACAGAGTATCATCTTAATATCCAGGACATGGGGCTGTTCCAGTAGAAATCCACATTCCCCTGGTGGAGATTTCATCTAAGTCTTTGTTTTCACAGAGGGAGTGTGTATTCAAATGAAGTTACCATTGGCTTAATGATATTCATTTGGAATCTGTCATGCTCCCCTGTGAAAATTAACCCAGTTTAACCCCAGTGGAGGCAGTGGAGGGGGATTCTACCCGTACTGACCCGAGTATAGTCCCATGCTCCATTTATATCCCACCCCAAGTTTTGAAAGATTCTGAAAATAGTAGAAATGGCTAGTATCCCACCATAAGTGTTTTGCCTGGAAAGCACTAGATTACTTCAATTTTGTTAAATATAAAATTTTTGTTTTGGGTAGTATTGTTCTAGGGATTGTCGTTACAAATCAATTAGGTTCATGCTGCAGTCATACGATTCCCACATAGTTCTATACTAGTAAACCCAAATCCCATAAAATCATTTCTTTTCGAATTCAAAGAAGATTTCAACACGGTGTGATAACACAATGAATTAATGCATTACAAATCCTCAGAACGACCCACCTTGGAAAATTAAAGAAACGGCAGAAATAAATTGGTCCCTGATATCCTTGAAGAAAGGCTCTACAGACCCTCTCATCTATCAAGACAGATTCTGGGAGCTCAGAGATAATACGACACACACATCCCATCTAACAGATGGCTCCCAATATCAAAACAAAGTTGGTGCAGCTGCTACTTGTTGTGGTAGAAACATAAGACAATTAGGCTACCGAATAATGCATCGATATATACTGCAGAGTGGTACATGCCCTAAAAAGTGTCCTTGGGTGACATTGTCTTGCAAACCCCTCATGGGATTCATCATCTTCACACTTCATTGTCTGTCTAACGCGTTAAATAGCAACAATTAGACCATCCCTTTATTGTAGAATTGCTTGAACTGTACTCCAGGATCGTTCAGCAAGGTAAACCTCATTGTCCTGCCTGGATACCAAGCCTTGTAGGTATCAAAGGCAACGACAAAGCGGATGCACTGGCAAAAAGTGCTTTGAACATGAATGTAACAAATGTTAAAATTCCATACACTGATCTCAAAACCAATGTCAAAAAGTAACGTTTCCCGCAAAACAAATGGCAGACATTGTGGGATACATTCCCGACAACAAGCTACACTTTATTCACCAAATGTTCACAATCAACATACAATTCTTGAGAAACGGAGGGTGACATTGTCATACCCATTGCTCGCAATTGGTCATACCTACATGACCCATGCATACCTCCTTAGGGGCGAACAAATGCCCGAATGTATTCTTGTAACAAATTGTCACTGTGAAGCACATCCTAATTGAGTGCGCTGATTATGCGCATGTCCAACAAAGAAGTATAATGAGCCAAACATGAATGCTCTTTTTTGCAAATGGCCAACCAGCAAGGGTGTTGTTTCCTAAAGAAGTTGACTTACAAACAATTTTGAAATGTAATAATAATATTTTAACACAAATTTTTAATCTGAATGTGGGTTTTTTATAATAATAATATTGTGCTAAATTATATGTTGGTATTCTTTGTATGTATAATCATTGGTAGAAACTTTACATGACACTATTTTGTGTTGAGTGTCGTAACGTTAATACTTCCCTTCATTTACGTCTTAATGATCACACACCATGGGCACACAACCTCATGACATGAAAATATCTGGCAATAAGTTTAGTCTGAAAGGTGAAATGTTGATGCTCATGTGTGTCATGTTAGGGTGGAGAATCCCATATAATCCCACCCCCTAAATAAAAGCTAATTCAGGTATAAAGCAGGTGGGACTATAATCGGGTCAGTAGTACGGTAATGTAGTTATCATGGCTATTCCACATGAAATCCATACACCTCTTCTGGGTTTTTGGACTCAACAATTTGCAAGCCATATTCTGGTTGTCTAATTTCCCTTAAATTCTTCATCTTCATTTTTCAGAGTTGCTCAAGGATCTGATATAGTCGGGGTCGGGAACAGAATGTCATGTACCACAGATAGAGTACAGCAACAGATTTGATCAGGTCAGTGATGGTACTTGAGCTTGATGCTTGAAACTAAGATTTTTTGGTTTGGTGAATTATCCTGCCTGTTAGTGGAAGAAAAATGTAGATGGTATGTTTTTTTCCCTTATCAAGTTTTTATGCATTGAAGCATATCACAAAAAAATACTATTACAAATTTTGATCCAAATTACTCCAGCAGTTCGAACAGAAGCAAAACACTGTATCATAATGGCCCTAGTACAGTCATGTGTGGTCAACCATGTTTTTGATAGGGTGTTTTTTTAGAGAATAAAGGTATATTACCATTATTTAAGGGAAGAAGAGGCGGGAGGCCGAGTTCTTCCACGCAAAAATAATGGTGTGGCAAGTTTCATCGTCGCGTAAAGCGAATTACCGGTTCCAAAATTCATTAACCTGGATTATCATTCTTAAACAGCAATTATCATTGAAGGTCATAAGCAACGAGACGCAACGTTGGCAATGGCGCGCGCGAAAGTAGCAAAACGCGGGATGACGCGAGGGCTTCACCCTAAAAATAACTTCAATAAGCAGCGCGTACTAAGGGGTCAATTTAGACTTTACTCTGTAGTCTGCCAATTGTTTTTTTGTTTTTACTTACTTTTTTTCCAATTGGTGTGTGTGTTTTCCCCAGTCGGCCTATCGCAAGAGAAATGATAAAAAAATAGCTGAGGTAAAGGGAGCGATAACTACTAACATTGAGAATTGCACTTTTGAAAATCCCCAAGCCCAAATCGAGCAGATCGTGTCCACCTCCCGACTTATCATGAAGGTCATGAGGCGCGATAACTAATCACGTTTAATTCTCACTTCACATACAGGCGGGCATACCTGGGCAATTGGACTACTTACTTTCACTTAGGGGTCGAGATGTTAACGTGGGTTTCTATGCGAGTTCCGTCCAAAACTTGGCGGACCCTAATATTAGTATGATGTCATCGTTTGACCCAAATTCGACCCAATGGCTAACCAAGGATTTGCGGGGTTGGTCTGGGGGGGTTATCTCTGTGATCGATCATTCATGAGCCTTGTGTCACTGGTGGCTATGCACACAACCCGTAAGTACCAAGCATTTTGAATAGTTGTTGAAAAAGAAACTCCCAACATATTTTTATGAGAGGCAATTAATTGATGGGTATTCAATCTTAATAAGTAAATATTCATTGTTATTGGTGCAAGATTAGAACTGTTTATGACTTGTATTAAGCGAGCAATCGTGAAGTAATCACAGCAAGTGTGAACAGCATGTGCAGTAAACTGGCCGCTGCGCGTAATTCTCAGGCAAGGAATCATTCATAGTGAGACGAATTGCTTTGTTTTGAGGATATCATGTTGGGGCTGAGTCGCTTCTCGCTGATTGGTGTAGGAGGAGGAATGATCTTACTTGACAAAAACCTGACTGTACGGCATCCTGTAAATTTTTCCGGGCATAAATTTGAACAATTATAGCAGATTAACGTAAGTTTGTCTACATCACCCCGTCCAAAACCACAACGTAATCAGGGCACTGTGCTTCCACGGCATCTTACGCGTATTTACCCTCTGCCTGTCCTGATTCACGCCCGTTTGATCTGCACAACAGATATACACCGTGCATAGCCCACGTATCTTGCGGCATGGTACCATACTACAACTACTCTATCTGCTCGGAAAAAAACAGCGGAAAAACGTCACAAAACTGCACAGATTCGTCACAAAAACCCACAGTTTAGTGCACAATGATTCCAGCAAAAAAAAAAAAAATCCCAAAACCAATCATGTTATTTTGCATGCAAATAGCTACATTGAAGCCGAAGATCGATTTTCAGAATGAAGGACTCATTTTCCGATAGGTAAAGGTAGAGTATACTTGCACGTACTTTAAAATAAAATCCAAGAAAAATAGATGAATTTCGTGTCAAATCTACCAACTGAATGTTTTTTACGAAGTGAACTTATGCAAAGATCTGAATTATTTTCATTAAAAAAACCCAATATTTCCGTCCGATTTTATACATCACTCACAATTTTGCCGGAGTCCTAATTAATTTATCTCTCATGATTGGACAGATCTTACTATTCGAATCCACGAATGCAGATACCTGACCGCAGCTGAAAGTACATTGTCGATTTTTTTTCCGAGGGAGTGGTCACTGAACTTTGCGGTCACACCTTAGCGGGGATCATAAAAGGAGCAATCGATGAAGATTAATTTTTTTGCATAAAAGCCGTATGTGTAAACCAGTGTCCTATCTAATGAAGGTCCTGAGCGTTAGTCTTTTGTGGTATAATGCCATGTCATAAGGATTAGGCCTAATTAAGCTTAGTTACGCGTGAATTGCGTCACGATATTAGAAATAGAAGAAAATTAAACAATAAAATAGATAATGATGACCCATAACTACTGGTTTCAAATAAGATGGGACAGCACACAAAATAAATTTAAAACATGCAAAATCGACTCTGGCATAGTATAGGTTCAATAAACGAATTGAACCCAGGCATAGCAATGAAACTGCTTCAGTTTCACAGCGGTTTAAGAATTATTATAATATTTGGCATTCGCAGGCAGAACCAAAATTGCTATATAATTATGCTTTCAAGGGATGCCTCAAGAACAATGCAGAAAGATTTATGGGAGAAGCCCCAATTGTAGTTACCCAATGGTAAACGCCGGAGGAAACTGGAGTTCTCGAGGAAAAACCTGCTAGACTTTTCGCATATTCAACCATCACATACACACTGGCTCCGACGGAATCAAAACCGGATGCATTGATGAAAGGTGAGCGACTCGACCGATACACCAACTCGCCCTCCCAAACCTTTTTGGGGTTCACAACCCATTTAAGTCAGGGGTTCTCAATAGGTGGCCCACCGTGCCAATCCGGCCCACCACCAGTTGATTTTTGGCCCTCAACTTGCTCTATATAATATAACTGGAAACGTAAGATTTCATAGGTGTATATGGCCCTCCTTGGGAACTTTTATACTGTTGGCATTCTCTGGCCCTAGCTAATTGAGAACGCATTGTATTTGTAAAGGAACAATGTCTCAGGCTAAGGAAAGATACATTATTAGCTGCTTTCCTTTGTGATACTAAAATTTAAATTTTTGCTGGTGTGCAGTGGATGGGGGGAGGAAGTTGGTCAATTGGGACCACCCTTTAAATGGTGTGTTTGGCAATGAGTTTTCAGAGCGAACTGTTTACATTTCTTTTAAAATGATTAATGTGTAAATTTTAAGCCTTGCTTGATGCCTATTCAATTATTATTCACAAATTAAGTTGGCACTATTCAATTTTGCAACTCATAATGGAATGTATGCATGTTATATGTAACTTACCAGACTTGTCAATTCTATGTCCCTCCGTAGACTAGATTATTGAATACACCAAACAGACTGTACTCATACACACAAAAGTGGTAACTGTGTGGTTGTAATTTACCGTCCTATGGCAATTGTTAACACACAAAAGATTGTAAATGTTTGATTTCAGACTAGTGGAATGTTTCACAAGGATTGTTTGGATTTAATCCAAAATCCTTGGTAACATTCCACTCAAAACCCATAATTGGACTTTCACTGATATTAGGGATGATTGATGATTATCAATAATACACACACCCAAAAAAAACCCTATAAGACCGGAATTAAATTAATCATCTGGGCCTTGTAGGCAACTACTGAACTATTAATTACCTCCTGGTACCCAGATTTTGAAATGTTAATTTTCCTTTTAAACGCACTACCCGATCCTTGGCCTCGACCCCAACTTTCACACCCCAAACCTGATATTTTGATACCATTAGAAAGCCCATAAACTACATCCTGACGTCAATTGCTCGTCTTGCCATTGGCGTCAACAGTCTTAGTTACTGTAAGCGCCATTTCTTCCAAGCAACAACCAACCACCCAACCATTAGAAAGCTTGTTCTCATCTTTTCTGCAAAATTTTTTGACTGGGCTTTCTCCTCATTTAATTGATGCTAACAGGCTAAAATAAGGTTCACGAATGACTTTCCTGATACGCTTTGGTGTTAAAACATGAGAATTAATTTAAAACTTGTCGACAACACTCACACCTTTTGGAATCCGAATATTTCAGTGATCCAATCACCTGCATCAGCGGGTGGAAGCTGATTCTGTCTGATATATCCTCTCTGAGTCCTGACACCGACAGCATCAGGAATAAGAGGAGTGGTGGTTTGCATGAGGTTTCACCATTAAGATGGGATAAATTCCAAAAAGTTCCTCCAAGGGTCATGGTGCCAAATAAGGATTTCTGCAGGGCACAACACTATTTCAAGGCAGTTATTGAAGGTCACATCAATTTAGAAGGCAATTGGGCCTACATGTTAAAGATAGCAAACAATAGGATAACTTCTC